>JARFJB010001226.1:6045000-6255000 GCA_036346205.1 Vesta saturnalis
CGAACAAATCACACCCAGTTTTATTGTTTACAGTTTGTGACAAGAATATTGGAAATACATAAAATGAGCAATTTAAAACTTTACATTCAGAATTTTACATCTCATTAAGTCAATTTGAGGGTACATTTATGTTCTCATTATTGCTAGGGATATACTAAATATATTATATATCTACAATTACGGTAGATTATAAAATCATGTTTCAATTTCTGTCTTTAATAATGAATTTCTTGTTTCTGACAGATAATGATATTTCGTTAAAAAGAAGTAGAGAAACACCGGTAGTGTCAGGTAGGATCCAGTGAGACGTTTGTAAAGAATGTGTAAACGTAAACTATTTAAAATTTTAGTAATTAAACTGCTATAATCGATCGCATCCTAGTTGACCATATTTTCAATCGTTTGCAACTTGCGATATTCTACCAAGCTGGTATTTTTATAATGTACCGGTCTTATCACATTTTTGGTTTGGTTGAACATTTTGAAATATTAAGCTTGTACATATCATTTGTTACGGGTGAAAGTGGCAGTAATATTTCCGATAGAGGTAAGGGTAATTACAGATAGCTTAGTGGAAGGAGGTGGGGTGGATGTTGATCTGCGTGGGGGGTGAATAAGAATGTCATTAATTAATGTCGGGAAAGTCATTAATCACGAGGTGCCAGTTGGTTTAAATCAGCAGCATTGGTATAATTAACACTCAAAAAAACGTTAATAATCCATAGCACAGTTTAAAAATAAACAAAGCTTGCTTACCTTTCGTAGCATTCAACTAGATAGATCAGCAAAGTGCTCTGAGGCTGGCGCCGTATGTAAACAAAGACATCAAAATAATCGCAGGCAATAAGTTAACGTCAGCGTGCGGTGAGAGCAATTGTGTCCAACATATGGAGATCATCAAACTTAATTCGCGAAGTATTACTTTTATTGACGTGAAATCTATCGAAATACCTTTATATTCACTAATATAAATTTTAAATATTAGATTTCAATATCTGAAGTAGTAAACGCACGATCTCAGTAATATTTCAAAACAATACGACTACAATTAAAAGTTCTATTTTAAAACACTTTGATAAGAAGAGACAGTAAGACAAAGACAAAAAAAATTAGAGAGAGAGTGGGATCTAATTTAAAGGGCCAAATCACGTGACATCTGAACCGCGTTGATGGTCACGTTCGGTACTTCGGCATTTTGCATTCCGATAACCTATGTTTGAGGAAGTATTTTTAGTGGTTGCAATTATATTTTTTGAGCAAGTTTTATATTGTTAGTGTAGTATAACATAATATCTGTCCAAATAACGAAATAATATAATTCAGCGGTATCTCTTAAAATTACGTAGCTTACTAACTTGTTAAATTTTATAATCTTCATTCTGCTGTCTGTACATTTTTTTTTTTTTGTAATAATAGGTAGCCTGAGAAATGTTTAATTTTTTCACTCAATATTGAGGCATCTAGTATTTTTTTTATATAACATTAGAGACTTTAGCTATTACACATTTTCTAATCTTTATTTTTCTAAAAATATGCAAACAAATTTAAAAACGCCATTCCATCATAAATAAACACATCTCTTACAAACAGTGGTTCAGTTTACCCAATTTCTAATCTATAGGTAAAACAATGATCGTATTGGAATTTGGAAGTAGGTACTTAGCACATATAAAGTTAAATCATGCAAGGTCACAGACTCCAATTTAAATGCGCGAGGTCACAGAAAGCAAAAGATCAAAGGATTTTTTCCGGCTGTCCTCTTTTATTATTTTTTACTTTGCATCTTAAACGATTGGTTTAAATATAAAGTTCATACATGAATTTAGACGTAAAATTCTTAAAATAATTTTCTAAATTTAATATATTTATTGAACGTTGCAAGATAAAAATAAAATTTGGAAAATTACTACAACCCTTAACTTAACCTTCACGTCATTCCCTTGCGGGGTAGGGAAAACAATCCCTGCCTCTTATTTATTTTTCATTCACAATCTTTCTTCACGCTTTGTAACAAACTTTTTACGTTTGTAATAAAATTTACGTTTATTTAGGCAACTTAACGTGCATTTCGTGCAGCGTGTGTTGCATATCTAGTTGCATGAAAACATGCATTTAAATATTTTAATTAGAACTCGTACGAATTGTGTTTGCACATTAGATTCATGTCCATGCGCAGAGACTGCTGTAGTGATTCTGGTTGATAAGATTAACAAGGTGGATGTAATCATCCATTTTTGTTTAATATTTTTTATTAAAAGTGCTATTAATTTTATGGTGAGTTATTTAAACTTTTTTTTTTTATTTATTTTTTAATATTTAGTTTAATTTTACCTTCACTGATACTTTTTCACACGTAATATACATCTACGCAATTAATTATTTTACTGTTAAACCAATTTACGGTATTTGTACGATTAATCAAGGGTGAGGTAATCACCTACGTTAATGGGAAGTGGAATTTTAAAACCTCGTAATCAAGAATTTTTTTCATTTGAGAATTACAAAGCATACAAATCCAGATTTAAGTCAACCTGAAACGATATTACGCATCAATTTTTAAAACGCTGACGCAGCATGTATCCATTTCGTATCTAGTGCGTCCAATAATAAGGTATTCTGACTCCATTAATTACTAACAATTTTAATTAATAGTTATTCAAAGTTTTTAACGTTACTAACACTAGCATTAAGTATTTCTGTTTATAATTAGGTATAGTTCGTGTTAATAAAACTTGTAGAAATTTTATTTATTGTATAATGGTTTACTTGTTTATTCCACATTTAAAAACAAGTTCCTTCTACATTTTCCTTATTTAATCCTTCAGTTTTACTTTCCTCACTACTGTACAGCTTTCCCAAATATTCTTGGCAGCACTTCCTCACTTCATAATCCTCCCATACTATTTCGTTGTTCGTATTCTATCACTCCTGCTGCGTTCTATTTTGCGGTAGTTTTTGTATTTTTGATCCATTTCCAGAAGAGTTTTTTGTTCTCCTCAAAATCATTCTGCATTTCCTTTCCTTCCACGGCCTTCACTTTTGCTTCTTTGTTTCTTAATTTGTACACCTCAGACAATCGGTTTTTCTCTGTCTCATTTTTTGCAGTGTACGCATCTTTTTTTACATACTTTTACCGATTCATTATACAAAACACATTTTTTCTGTGTACCTACAGTCGCTCATCCACATATCCGCAAGGCACAATTGACAATATAGTTTTTCAAGCTTATCCATGCACTTTGAACGTCAGTGTCTTTTATTTATTCGTTCCACACTGTTTCATTCTCATTCAACTATTTACTCACAGCATCTGCGTATTTCATTCTCGCACCATTATCTACTAGTTGGGCTACCCTGATTCTGGACGTTCGCACTACGTTTACTTTCCTTCTCTAGGCCCACTTTTGTACTAAATCCACTCTCGATACAACCAAAGAGTGGTCCGATCCACACCTCGATCCGCGCATTACTTTTATGTCTTTCACCAGGTTTCTAAGTCGTTCAACATACACAATCAAGTCAATCATATTTTTAGAGTTACCTCTTTGCCATGTATACACATGCACGTTTTTATGTTTAAACCACTTATTAGATACAAACAGGCTTCTCTCCATACAAACCTTCACCAGGCGTTCACCATTCTCATTGACTCTTTGTTCTCCAAAATTTTGCCAGAACGCGTTCAGTATGTTCTCTCTATACATCCTCCCATCCGTTTATATATGCCACGATCACCACTACTTCGCTTGGCTTACATACGTTCAACACGTTCTCTACATCATTCCAGAAGTTCTCACACTTGGTCTCTTTCTCCATTCACCGGTGCAAGACATGCAATAAAAAAATTATTCGAAACTCCATTTTCATTCTAACCCACATTACCCGGGAAAATACCAATTCTTACCGTTTAATACATCTTTTCGCTCTTTCACCTTTTGCGCCATGCAATTCAGTCTGAACTCTTGACCATAATGTTAGGCTGCCATCCTACATCACCACAGCATAGTTGCCTTTGGGTTTTGGCTCCGATAACCACGGAATATCAAGCTGCGTTTCGTCCATTACATTCGTAATTTTAAATTCTTTACCATGCATACTTCTAACATTCCACGTACCGACTCGCCATACACTCCTTGCACAGTCGTCAGCAACCGGGCGTCCCTGTTTCAACTTTGACCGCTCCTTGTAGCCGAGTCGATCCGAGGGAATTGTATTATTCTCCTGAGTAATAACATAGCGGTTACTAGCCAAAGCGTGCCCCAAGTGTAAAATAATCATGGACCTTAGCTCTTGTCGCAATTCGACATAAACATGGACATTTAAAATAAACTCGCTAAATTATTAAAACATAAATGTGAGTACATAACGACACCCTTATAGACTTCGAAACTTCAAACAAATGCCTTACTGGAAGTAGTCTATTCTCTGAAATAGAAGGTTTTAACACTGCTATACAAGATCAAGTAATAGCTATACTGAATTACAAGAAACTTATCATAAAACACGCAATTATTATATCTGATTCATGCCGTACATCCAAAAAAATATCCGCAGCGCATCGACCACATTAATAGCGGATGTAAGGTATTAGCTAAAACAGCATACACATAAAGGCACAATAACGTCGGTAAAGTTATTCACCAAATAATGGCGCAAATAATTAGTGAGCTAAAAGAACAAAAACCGTACTATAAGTACCAAACAACAACACTTGTAGAAAACCACAAAGCGAAACTCTACAGGGACAGACAAATTATTCCTGACAGAACAGTCCACCACAATAAACCTTACAGTGTAATCTACAAAAGAGACTTTTTTATAGATATTTCAATACCAGCTACCGCAAATCCCGAAAATAGATGCAATGAAAAAATCAACAACTAGCTGAAGAACTATAAAATATGTGGATGTAGGAAAAAGTTAATATTGTCCCGATCATAGTAGGAATAGCGGTTGAAATTCCAAAGAATTTAAAAGAATCACTAAAAAACTAAATATTGAAGAGAGCATATACGTTATACAAAGAACCACTGAAAATAGCAATATTAGGAATAGTGGGAAATGTAAGAAAAATACTAAACTACGAAACGTAAAAGAAGAAAAGAAATGGTAACGAAGTCGTTCTACGAATCGTACTTACCTAAGTCGTAAAAACCACTTTAAGTTACGCACACAATCTAATAATATAACGCCGAAAATGTAATTATTAATGAAATACTCACTTGTAGTATATAACGTGCAAACAATCTATATCGGTTCTTTTCGTATCAACTTTGTAATTTGCTTTAATTACTGTGCTAAAAACAACACACAATAGGTATCTGTGGATTGAATATTTAGGAATGTTATTTGATGCTTACTCGTTACTTATTTTACTACCATAATTGTCTAAATTGTTATGTAGTTACTACATTTACCATTTACTTTACAAACCAGAATTGGTTACATTTCTCTGTCTCTACCTATTTACCTTTTTCATTATAAAAGTTCTAAATAAGCCTACTAGTGCCATCTATGCAATGTTCGTGGGTTCGGGTTAGTTGTAACATAATCTACTTACAAATACCTGTTACTTTGCTGAATCACCACGAAATGGTGGTACCATTAAATAATGACATATTACTAAAATGCATTTATTTAAATAGATATAAACATTTTTTATTGGCAACGTTGACCTTTTATAAGAAAATTGTGACAGACTAAATTCATACTTTCACAAATCTATTACACGGATGATCACTACTACATATTCTGATATTTTATCGATACGAAATAGCGTACAATCCGTACACCCTGAATTGAACATTCTTCTACTAATTTAAATTTCGTGATTCCCTGCTATTTAAGGGATTTTTCAACAAATTTTAGCGAACGAAAGTGTATATGTGCACCATCTGTCGGCCAATAGCCGAATCCTGAAATATTTAATGGTATTTTTTTGAAATACCTGATTTAGTTTATGAAACGCCCGTTAGAGGGTGAGGTTATGATATTCGAACACAATGAAATCTATTTTATTGATCATTTGGTTGACAACAAAACATTTGAAAAGGAAAATTTTCGGTCCTTTCTGAAAAGTCGCCATTTTATAACGCCGTGAAAAATTTGTGAATCTTTCTACAATTCTTCATCCGATCCGATTTCGGCTATAAAGTAGAAAATTCAAGCACAAGACACTCTCTGCAAATTTTCTGTTCTCTTGTTGATCGCAAGATAATTGCGGATATAAATAAATTTTTCGTAGTAAAATGGATAAGACATTTTCTTAAGACTTTCTTATTTGATATTAATGCAAACATTCTTCATTAGCGACTTGAAACACCCTATAGTAATTAAGATTACAAATCTTCGATTCGACTATTCGAAGGCATTTCGTACCATCTGTCTGTACTCCTAAAATCTTAGTGGTAAAGACCGTAAAGTTGACCTTATGTTAATGTTCACGTAACCTTCCTTTTTATCATCTTCCGTACCTCTACACACCTATAATCTTGCGCTGGCGATACTGCTGGAATTAAATCGTTGCTACTTTGCCAGGAACCTTAATACTTTGCTCGAATCATTACACGTCCCATGAATGTGATTCGTTACGACACCACCTACAGAGCAAGCCGCCAAATGCTGTTATTACTTTCCTTCTGAGCTCGGGTACTACATCTATTGCTGTACGTTGCTGTTGCATTGTAAAAATAAAAGTGTTGTGTCCCTTGGGGATTATGACATTCAGTTACTTACTTAAGCTGAACGTAATTCATGGATATCACGGATGATATCTATTTATCAGTGTTCAAACATTCTTCATATTACACCGTATTACCTCATTAACTAGCTTAAGCTGTATTTACTGTACCTCTCTTACTCGTCCTGTATGGTATTAAAATTCATCCTATTAGTTGAGTAATTTGTTGTGAATTGCACATATAAACATATTCTTTGATGTCCATTTTGGTACATGCGCAGAAGAGGATTTTGAGTATAGGGATGCGCACAAGAATTAATTAATATAAATGTGACAAAGTTCACGTTGATCTGCGTACGAATACGTCATTATCTCCTTTTGGTTTAAATTACACAAGGTTTAACCGTCATTTTGGCTTAATTATTTTTATATACCATTAAATTTTACCGCAATTGATTACGCTGTACCCATAATTTCCTCTGCAATGGGTGTAATTATTATTTCTAAGTTGTGTAACCGAAGTCATGGACGTTCCTTGTACTATAAACTTTTAAATGAATATTGCTAACGATAGTGATTTTAGCTGGAGAAGGTTCAGTAACCTATTTATTTATTTTCTTACTTTCTGTCTCGATGAGTTGTTGTATATTAATTTGGCTTTTAAATAAATAAAAAGGGGCCAGCTGAATTTTTTTTCCTAGATTTGTTCCCTTTATAAACAGTTTGTTTAAGTTAATAGTTATTTGTAGAGCAAGGAAAAATATGCATTTGCATATAATTTCGCTTATATGCAGGAGAGTCCTTTTTGTATTTCCACGGATTATATACTACTGTAAAACCCATTTCTGCAAATTTTATTTTGCATATTTTTCATATTTGAGGAATAAAATGCATATTTGCATATCTATGTATATCTTAGGGTATATAAATGCATTTATAATCTATATGTACATGCTTTTTGCGCAAAAAACTATATGAATTCTCCTTATACCACCAATTTTAAAATTAATTTTCTAACCATTAATTAGGGTATTTACAATAGAATGAATGAGAAAAGGGTTTTTAAGTTACCTGCCTGTGAATAGAGTTCCCAGTAGTATTAACAAAGTAATAAAACTGAAATTTTAGAAAATACGTGTACATACAATAATATTATATTAGTAGGACTTCTAAAAGCGACGGAAAGGGTTGGTGTTTATAAATAGTAAATACTTCTTTGATTTTTACTAAGAAATAGGTATTATTCGCTTTTACCCGTTACTTTAAATTTTGGTATACTTGTTTGTGTCGCTCGCATTAAGTAAATGCAATCGTTTACTTAAAGAAACACATCTTCCATGCGACGTGTCATTCATTAAATGTAACTTTGGAAGTTTTGTTACAGTTTTAACACAATTAGAAACCACTAATTTGCCTTTAATTAGCTCTTTTCAGTTAGTAGAAGAATTACATCAAAAATGTAAAACAGTACCGTCCGAAATTGGAGAAATTATTTTACGTAAACTTACAAATGTATAGCACCAACTTGTGGCAAAGTATAATAAAAAATTAAATTGTAATAATAAGCACAATTTAATTGATAATGTGCCGCTGGCTCATCAGTAGATTAATATAGGGAGGGTTCTAATTTAGCTCTTGATTAACCTACCTGAAATGCGTCTTGTTTCTCACCTGTTTAGTTATTTTCATTTCTTTAATTACTAAAAATGCAATGTAAAAAAAATTATAAAATATAATTAAATGAATTCTCGGACACCATGTTATCTTTGAGAGGAATAACAAAACCTATTTAATGAACATTAAATGCTTTCTAATAATAACAAAAAATAACAATATGCAATAAAGTTTATTACCAAATTTATGGATAATAAGGAGAGAAAGAAAAAGGTTTTTAAAGCTAAGCTTAAAAACTAAAAAATTCACTACTCTATAAATACCTCTGTATAATGGTTCCAGTGTTCTTTTTGGATACGGAAATGTCAACTAGTAGGATAGCGTTTCACAACATCCTTGCGAGTCTTGTAATAACTCGATTAACTATGTGTTTGTAGAAATTTTCAATCCAATACGTATTGTATTCTTCCCATTAAAGATTATTACGAATACAAGTTCAATGAATAAAAAGAGGCGTACTTAAAAGTGAGTAATTAACAAAAAAATAATGTGGTAATGTGGAAAAAAAATAATGTTGTAAAAAAAATAATGTGCCTAAAAAGCAAAGGCTTTAGCTAAAATATAATGAGAAAAAACAAACTTACCATCAAAATATGATGGCACACTATATAAAAAATTAAGTAAAAATCATTTTATTGCTGTTAACAGTCAGCATTAACTGAATTACCAAAAGCTTTCTGCATAACTCAAGTATATATAATATTCACGCTTGCGCGAATACAATAATATAAATCCAATTTTTTAAGAAAGGGAACTAAAACTATTTATGTAATATTACACCCAAAAGATTTGTTCTAGAAAATGCAATTTAAGTTGCCAGTTTTCAATTCTACATAATAATAATTAAAACTTTTCTAATGTTATGCCAAATAAATTAATGATTTTAGATTAACGTATTTTTTTGTACAACCACAAACAAAAGGTTGTTACAAATGTTTTACAAAAAAACCAGGCTACGAGAAAGTAAAAGAAATATACACCGTTCTTAATGGATCTACAATAACTGTAAATACAGATCCCCCGTTTGTAAGCACTACCGAGCTGGTAGTGCTTATGGAAGTTATGACATGACCTGCTTAGCATTCGGGAGGTAATGGGTTCGATTCCCGTTACCGTCTACCTTGCATGAGGTTTTTTCAGGGGGTTTTCCTTATACACATGTAGCGGAATGGTCACTGGGTATATGCACACCATGTGCGGCTACTTAGGCGAATTCTGGGGTAGTATTATCACCTTCAGAACCCTAGCTCCGTTCCTTCCGATCCTATCCTGACCATATATATATATATATATATATATATATATATATATATATATATATATATATATATATATATATATATATATATATATATATATATATATATATATATATATATATATGCTGGGAATCCATGATTGTGGCTAAAGGAGCTCAGAAAGCTCGAGCAGCCCGCCCTCCCCCTTGAGGAGGGAATGGTATACGTGACCTTTTCCTTTTCTTTGTAAGCAAACCATTTGCCCATTACCGCTTGTGACGTAAAACGAGCATTTTCTGCTTATAAGCACATATTAAGTGATAAGCGTCAAGGATTTTCTTTAGAAAACTTTGAAAAAGACTTAATTATTTATAATTTTTCACGTAATTAAGGTTTTTTAGTTTTTCAGTTTTTCATTGTATGCATGTAATAGTATTTTTGAAACGAAAGTTTCTTTATAAAATGTATTTTTTGGAAATAAAAACTATGTTAGACAGACTTAATTTTTAAAACAATCGTTTTTCTTTAATATGTTAATGTGCAATTATTTTTTAAGTGCATATATTATGCTATTGTGCATATGTAAGCAATTTTATAATGCATACAAATTGCATATTTTGTTACTTTATTGTGCATATTTTTCCTTACTTTAGTCACTTATATCACTTATGAATCTTGATATACGATTCGTTTTTGAGTTGCACGATGCTTGATTATGTATATGATCTTTGGGGGATGTGTAAACCAAAGGAAGTACTCATTCACTATTTTTGAGTTGTTTAAAACGTTGTTTCAGATTGACAAATGGAAGATCTTTCATTGAAAGAAAATAAAACGTTATAAGTAAATTAATTTCAGTTTAGAAATATTAATTTCCTTCTGGGTTCGAATTTAAATACCCGCTAGCTTGCTCTGTGTTGGAGTAAAGTCATTGGTTATGTTATGAGAAGTCTATCGTTCAGGAACGCTGGTGGATGGTTAAGTGGTCGTCTGTAGTAATGGGGAAGACTTAGTTACTATGCCTGATGGACCTGCTACATCGTCATGTTCTGCCAGTCTAATATCAGTAATTTTTGAGGGCAAAAAGGCAAGATCCGTAAATACGTTTGGGTTAAAAGGATGAATACCGGTACAGGAAAGCCATTCTTTGCGACTTCTAATCTACAAACGTTGGTGTAGGCTTTAGTCACAATTTGGGAAATGTCATAATCGCTTATCCTCATATTAGGATATTTTATGCTGAGCATATGAATGTTATTGCTTCGGCCATAGTTTATTACATCCTTATGGCTGCAATGGCCATCTAGTATGAATAAGACCAGATTTTCAGCAGTGGGATGAGCAAAAACTTGACAAAAATCTTCATACAGGAAAGGAAAATTCACCCATTAGATTGTGCAAAAGCGATACTTTCATCGGGTGCATTAAGCATTAACCTCTCATTCATCTTCTTCTTGGGATAAATAAATCGCGGTGGTATAAATTGGCGGTCATGCAAAACATCATACTTCTTCCTCTCTCATTAGACGTTAATTTTCCCACCTGCCTTTTGCCCTTAACTGACAAATGCAAAACATCATACTTCTTCCTCTCTCATTAGACGTTAATTTTCCCACCTGCCTTTTGCCCTTAACTGACAAAACTTTATTATGTTTGTGAACACAAGACACCCCAGTCTCATCACAGTTAAAAATCTTTGATGGAGGATATGAGAACTTCTCCATTAACAGTTTTAGTTTTGAAAAAAAGAGAGACACTTGGGGGTAATTAAAGCCAATAGCCCTCCTCATTAAACTTGTGGATTCTGGTACTTTCAATTTCAGTTGGGGAGGTTGCTACATGAAACTGTAATAAGGGTGTTTGCCTCCACACCTTTTTTCTTTGTTAAACCTATGGTCTAGTTTCAACTTTTCTTGCTAGATCATAAGCAAGTTTTAGGAATCCTTTCTTGTCTAGATCTACCATATAATCCACAAGCTGCTTTTCGTAGTCAAACGAAAATGTAGGTTCCAGCCGCTCTAATTTCGGAACTAATTTAACTTCTCTTCATTTTTTTAAACCCGAAACTTTGTCATGCTGAGAACTGTTGGGGAAGCTAAATCTACTTGATGCTTCTCATTCGGTCATTTTTCAAGATAACACTGATTCAGTAGCTTGCTTCATATTCTCTTAGGCCCAACGCCCCGTAAATTTCGTTTTTCTTTGAATTTCGGCATCTGTAAAAAATTGATCACTTTGATTTGATGCCCGATGGTTCCCGCAGTTAACGCGTCCGATGCTACCTGAATTGCACAACAGCATTATAACGCTAACCCCTTTGAGGTTATGGGCGGTGTATCAACAAAACTTTGTATATACTACCTTTAGATGTTATTTTAACTAACTCTTATTAAAATAAATACATGCCCTTACATTTGAAAAGTAGAAGTGATGTACAGGGTGGCCAAATAAGAATGCCAGGTACTGTATCTGGGAAACTATACATCGTAGAGGCTTGCGGAAAAAAAAAGTTATTACTAAAACGGCTAATACAAAAACCTGTAAAATATTTTCAAGTTTCTGAAATAGCCGCTAGGAGGCGGAACTGCAATCTTGAATCTAAAAAAAGTGACGTTTCTGTGAATTCTGCTACATTAACGTAATAAAAAAATAACTGATCTTTAAAGTCGAGGATAACCTAAACTTTTTTTGTTTGACACTTTTTGACGTATATCTAAAAATAAAGTGGGGGGGGTATTCAAAGGTTTCCTTAAATAACCCCCTGTATCTTCGAAACGGCTAAGCCGATTTTAATAAACTTGGGCGCGTTGAAATGGGCTATTCTTGGGCTACAAATGTTATAATACTTGAAGTTTTGTTAGTTTTACACGTCGTTTACACGGCTTTGTTCGACATTCCAACAGAAACGGTTAATTTTCACAAAAAAATTAAATGCACTGGTATGACTTTTTTTCATGAACAAGTAGCTAAATGATGCCTAAACAAGCTCGCGAAAATAGCATCTCGATATCTTATTCCTAATCTAAAATATCGGCCAAAGAAAACTATGTACGAAAATCCCTTAAATTTTTATTTTTTTAACTACATTTTTCTGGAATTGTTTCTATTATTTAAGTTGTGGCTCTAAAAAGGACCTATTTAAAGGAGGAAGGTTTTTCATGCCCCCGTAAATGCTCGAAATGCTGACCATCACTCTGTGCATTGCTGAGGCCTCTTATGGGTAGACAAAACTGCAGCTTCAATTTCGGCTTTGAATAGGTTACCTAGAAATTGCGATTTTAAATGTTTGTAAATTTATACACCAGAATAAAATCACCCTTTTTGAAATTACTACGGGAAAGTAAGCAATGCTAAAAGTTATACGAAAGGCCTATTTTTTGTTTGTTTAAATGCATATTCATTATGGATATATACAAAAAATACAATTAATAGAAGCAGGCAATGGAAACAGATACCGAAACAAAACATACATAATTCTCAAATTGTCAATAGTTGTCAATACTTTCGCTTTACTTTGAGCAATTTTTGTGCTTTCAAAATGCGTTTTACGAATAATGAAGCTGTTGATATGCTTGCGGTTTATTTTGAATGTCTTCAGAATGCCGCAGTAGCTAAAAGAGTTTACGCGGCTCGATATCCAAATCGGCGTCCTTGCGATGTAAGAGTTTTTCCCCGATTAGTGGCGAGCTTACGAGCCAATGGCAGTTTTGGCCTACGTTTCAACGGCAAACAATTGGAAGAACACAAGAAAATATTAACCGTGTACTGGGCTATATTGAAGGAAATCCTCATGTTAGCACAAGCGCATTATCCATTGAGTTGGACATATCACGGACAACGGTTCAAATTATTTTGAAGGACCATAGGCAAGTTCTAATGGCCATCAAAATATATAGGTATTCGTTTCAACTTTTTTTAATTGCTTTTAGAATGCACCCATGTCATGTCGTTTTGCATCAGGCCTTGAAAGAGGAAGATTTTGATCGAAGGTTAGACTATTGACATTGAATGTTAGGCATGATACGCGAAAATAGAGAATTTTTATTTCAAATTTTTTGGACTGGTGATTCCACCTTCAGTAGTGACGGTAGAGTTAATCTGCACAATATGCATTATTGGTCTGCAGAAAATCCCCATTGGTTGCGTGAAGTTCGGCGCCATGGAGGTTGGGGTTTAAATGTATGGTGTGGCATGCTGGGAGGCAGGATTATTGGGCCATATTTTTTCGAGCAACCCCTAAATGGCAATGTATTTCTTGACCTTTTGGCCAATCAATTACCGTTGTTGTTGGAAGATGTGCCTCTGGAAACAAGGCAAAAACTGTTTATACAGTTGGACGGTTGCCCAGCACATTTTGCTATTAATGTGCGAGAGCATATTAATGTAGTATTTCAACAGAGGTGGATTGGAACAGGAAATCTGTTTCCATGGCCTCCGCGATCGCCAGACTTGCCTCGATTTTTATTTATGGGGGCGCTTAAAGGACATCGTATTTCAGACTCAATCTACTGCTAGAGAAGATATGAAAAACCGGATTAGTAACGCAATACGTAACATACCGAGAGCCGAAATTGAAGCTGCAGTTTTGTCTAGTATTGAGAGGTTTCAGCAATGCATAGAGCGTGATGGTCAGCATTTCGAGCACTTACGGGGGCTTTAAAAACCTTCCTCCTTTAAATCGGTCCTTTTTAGGGCCACAACTTGCATAATAGAAACACTTCCAGAAAAATATAGTTAAAAAAAAATAAAAATTTAAGGGATTTTCGTATAAAGCTTTCCTTGTCCGATATTTTAGGTTAGGGGCAAGATATCGGTTTTCGCGAGCTTCTTTAGGCATCATTTAGCTACGGACGAGAATATAACTCGCCGGAAACTCAAATAATCCACGTTCATCATACAGGGTTGCTCATTAGTGCGTCAGTAAATATAGCTTTTAGAAAGAAATGTTTCCTACCAAAGTTTTTGATGTTTCAGAGGTGCGTATTTAAAACTATTTTCCTGTGTGCGCCATAAAAGTGCGGTAGTAACAAATTATGTTTTTTTTAAATAGAAGCCCCCAATTTTTTTGACATATTCGGATTTATCGTCAAATTTTAATGTTATAAATTGTTTTTTAATGGTGTATTTTTAATTATACAATCTAAATATTTCGATAACATTTACAGTTATCTTCGTCAGTACTAATAGCTGTTAAAAATTGTTAAAGATGTAAACAATTTTATCAAAGTTGAAAAATTAAGACGTAAGCATCAGCCTGCTACCCACATAACAGTTTGAGAAACGTATAAAGCCAACTATAAAATTAAATTTTAAAGAATATCTAGGACTTTAAAAATTATATATTGTTAAACTGCCTTAAAGATAACAAAACAGAATACTCTCTACGGCGAAAGCTAACAATGAAAAATGTCAACCAAAAAACACATTTAATAAAATTTAATCAAGTTATGATGTAAGTGTAAAGTTGTGAAAAACTTCAATTTGAAAATGATAGAAGCATTCACAAATTTAAACATCACATCAAACAAAATAATCCAGTTAAATCTAACAAAGAGATTATCTTTATCAATAAATGCCAGTGTTATTAAGAATGAAAAGCATAATGCAGAACGTTTTTTGTAATTTTTAATTTTAATCTTAATTTCAACTACTTATGTTAAATTATAGTGCTGTGGTAATTTAACATATAGTTGGTAAAGCATTTGCGTCAAGGTCTAGGAAAAACACAGCGAAAAACCTAGACATACCAAAAGTTAAAATTAAAATCAAAATTAAGACGTATCATTATGCTTTTTTTTTAACTATAAGATGCCAAACCCTATTTAAACGGAGATTTTCTTCTAATGTTAATTTGTGTAATATGTTTCATCTTAAAAATTTACCGTTTTCGAATTATTCATTGGCGTCTGGTACTATTATTTTTACGTTTTTACAACAATGGTATCAAAGTTTCCTTCCGCACATCAGGCGCGCATGCAATGCTAACGCTGAAAACTATGTTTCGGGTAACGATCTGAACTGTATCTGTTTTGAGTATAATTCGGGTGACTACGGTTATCTTCGCCGTACCTATTTATACGGGCGATTTGGGACACCGAAAGGTGTATCTCCAGTAAACATCTAGCCTGAATGGAGTATATTGCACATTGATTTCGGTGCGTACTGCGTGTATTTATATATCAAAACTAAAACATTTTAACTTTAAATTTATATTACGTAGTCTAGATTTTTGTATTATACTTTACATTTCTTCAGGTTTTCAAATAATCTAAAAAGAAATGGTAATGTGAATTGTAAGAAAGAAACTTCATATTTACAAACTGTTATGATACCTTACAAGGAATTAACAACGTTGAACTGTATATTTACATTTTTATAGATGTTGGGTAAGATAAATAATCTCACGATAATCGCATTGTATTTTGGTGTAATGAAAGGTATGCATTTTTTTTTAATTAGAGAAAATTACAGTAGGTACAGATTTTATACTATCTTATTAGGTTATGTTATGGTAACGAATCCAATATATCGTGCAGTGAAATTAGCTTAAAAACATGCATTGCTTCGGAATAAATAGCGATTAAATGAATTTTCGTAAAACTTTTTGAAACTGCATCGAAATACCTTACAGAAAAAAATTATAAACTCAAATTTGTACGCTAATTGTTTAAACAATAAAATCCGTTTTTTGAAGGAAACTTGAAATACGTCAAAGAGTTTTAAAGTAATTTTGCTCAAATTAATAATGTAGGGAATTTTAACGTCGCTGAACAAGAATATGATAAAAGATTAAAATTGAAAATGGCTAACACAATATGGCCAACTTTTGTAAACAATTTATTAAAAATGACCAATGCCAATGCATTTAATTTTTTTGCGAAAATTAGCCGTTTCTGTCGGAATGTCGATCAAAGCCCTCTAGCGACGACATGTGAAACTAACAAAACTTCAAATATGCTCATTTTAACGCGCTAAAGTTTGTTAAAATCGGCTTAGCCGTTTCGAAGATACGGAGAGTTATTTAAGGAAACCTTTGAATACCTCCCACCACTTTATTTTTAGACATACGTCAAAAAATTCCAAACAAAAAAAGTTCAGATTATCTTCGACTTTAAAGATCAGTTATTTTTTTATTAGGTTAATACAGCAGAATTCACAGAAACATCACTTTTTTAGATTCAAAATTGCAGTTACGCCCCCTAGCTGCTATTTCAGAAACTTGAATGTATTTTCCAGGTTTTTATATTGGCCGTTTTAGTAATAACTTTTTTTTTTGCGCAAGCCTCTACGATGGATAGTTTCCCAGATACAGTACCTCGCATTCTTAGTTGGCCACCCTGTGCAAGATTGGACGTAATAACACAAAAACACTGTAAAGTACTTTACAGTAAAACTTCCCGCCAGTGCATAACTCAACCACGCTGAGTATTTTGCACATGTTAAACAAGTAAGTAAGCTTTATTTGCTGCGGACAAAGTAACCCCATCTACTAGAATATACACAAACCTGTAATCGTCCAGTCTACGCGACTGTCCCCAACAATTCATACATCTCCAATTATTAGCATTACTTACGTTCAATAAATCAATGTCATTTCTATCCACGCAGGCTAGGTGCTAAGAGTTTTCACAGGAAACACATTTTATTATCCCTGTGCTGGAACTTGTATACCTATCGCCTTTCGCACACTTGATTGACATGATTATAAACGTAGGGAAATCCAAAGGTTTTATAATTTAATTATTATAATCACAACACAAGAAATAAATAGCTACAGATCGCTTGAAACACGTCCGACCGCTACGGATTACTTTACGAAAATCACTTTTTTATCGAAGCATCCTTCATTTTAAGAGATGGAAAAAATGGACCTAGTTATCTGGAGCTCTGGATTTAATGAGTTCTCCACTGGGGCAAACAGAATTCAGCTATCTCTAATCGTTTGGCCGCTAGTGGACCTTTCTCGAATTTAGTCGATTTCTGTAATGATCCATAACTTACTTATTATTAAAGATATTTGATTTTGCCAAAATTTTCCTTAGAGCACTTTTTTATGTAGAATCCATTTCGATAAACAGTTTTTATACAGGGTGTTTGTTACTCACCTCTAACTACTTTTTTTTTATTTCAGGTGAGTACCTACTGCTAGTTTACGTCTAAAGAATCCACACACGTAAGGTAAGCTTTAGATCTTTTGCACAAAATATTTTTGTTGGATTTATGATTATGGTTCAAACAAACAATAATTGAAAGTCTTTTTAAATACAATATCAGACTACACTTACAACACACTTTAAATCCTAAAATACATAGTTTCTAAAATAGAAAACTTTTCTAGACTTAGGTACACAAAAGTGACAAATGTATTAAACGATAAAATTTTTTGTGAAAATACAAGTAAGAGACATAAAGTTAGTATTTCGTGACATAATATTTACTAGCTATTATCACCTAGAATTTTTCTCCTCCCAAGTGACAAAAGTTAAATTGTTTTAATTTGACCTTTTGGGGATTTACGTGTTTAACAGAAAGTTTGTTAATAATTAATTTATAGATAGAAAAGTTTATTTTATTGATTTCTATGACAAACTTTAACACAAAAAGCTTCTTTAAGTATGAGTAAGCTAATATTTATTTTAGTAACTGAACATTGATTTTAAAACTGTTATGAGTTTAACGTACAGAATAACATTGATTTGACGTGAGCCTTTTATACAAAAAAGTTGCACAGAAAACTTCGCAGTGTTATGTTTTCAGCTACACAAGTTTACCATGAGAGTGATGTACCATATGTAATATGTATTCCACCATTTTACATTATCTCAACGTCAACTGAGATGGTATATTAACTTTCATAACACAATAAAACGTACATTAAAATTCACTGTTTAAACTTTGAGGAAATGCACATCACATTTGGAAGTAAACCATGTGTCTTATTCAATTAAGCAGTTGTAGTTGTTCGGCCATAGGAGACATGTGGATTGTCTATCCTATAATAGATTAAATACTAAAAAGTTATAAAGTAATTCATGTACGTAGAAATTTCATGACATTCACGAATGTGAATGTTGTATAAAGAATTAAAAAGTAGCTTTGTGTAAAAGTTACCAGAAATTTGAGAAAAATATGATTACTAACCCTTTCAGTCAGTTTTATTATCAACTAAACTAAACCGCTTTTAATGCATAATCCATTATATTTTTCTGTGTTTAATGAATCTCCATCCTATCAAGACTTGTGGCCTTCTTGATTATTAATTTATTTCCTATATCCACATTTATTTTACTAATTGGACAGATGTCATTGAGTGCGCGCGTGAAATAATAAGGACTACGGTAGAGAGGTTATAAAAAAAAAACACGATGTCTCTAGTAAACTTATCCAGCCGTTTGTTGACTAATTATATTGAGTAAGACAATATACGGTATTCATAAAACAGAAGAACATCCTCACAAACATAAGGTAGAGGTATAAGGTTTTGAGTTAAAGTATAAGCATTTCTTTCTTTTCGTATTCATAATGCTTACCTTATGTTTTCGAGGATATCCTCTATATAGAAGTAAACTTACCACATTTAATTAACAGATTCTAACATCCCACTCCCTTCCCTTAGTGTTTCGTTTGTTCGTTTTTATAGTATCACCTCAGTTATTTCACGGATCTTAAATGAGTTTATTAGTGCGACTATCATTAAAAATGTCATCCTCAAGCAGTTTGGAAAATAATATTAGTAGAGAGTTGCAATTCATATCAGAAGAAATTGTTAATGCTGAAAGATATTACAGGCTAAATACTCACTAGAGCATCCAGCCCGTCAAGGCAATTTGTGTCACTGCATAGCTTTGTAATGCGGGCGGGGTTCTTACTTAAAGATCGTAAAAGGCACTGGTAGCAACTCCAAAAATCGTCAAAATCAGTAGATAAAGTCATAAAGGCGCCAACTGTTAAAATCATTTATAGCGGGAAAACGTGATGGACTGATGTTATCTTGGTCTAACAGGAAACCAAAACGTTGACTCAAAAATCTACTACTTCTACAAATTCTACTCCGGAAGTATTAACTCCAGATTTCACCTAAACTTCAATAAAATCTTAAGCTTTAAAGATATAAGCCGCTAAATGCGAAATAGAACCTAAAACCCACTAAATATTTCGATAAATCTACGTCAAAAATTATTAGGTCAACTAATCCAAGAATAACTGACAATACGACAATTTAATTATTCAATTAAAACTAAAAATTCTAAATTCTAAAATTTATCAAACGTCGATATCGGGATTTAATACCTAAATCGAAATACAGCCTTACCACAACAAATAGTACAAATTTGCTCACCTGTATGGCAAATCATGCATTGCATCTTCAGTCGATAGGGTGTACCTATAAAAAATGCGTTAACAAAGATTAGCGACCTATCGCACTATTTACAAAGAAAATATTCAATCGGCGTCACTGTAAAATTGTAATACGATAACTGTCGTTAATTAAATAAAATCTTTCGATAGCTTGAATGGCAACCAAAATAACCTCATCTTAAATTGTGTTTAATCGTAAATAACTAAATGCACAAAGAAACGGAGTTACATTGCCCTTTTATTGACGACGGAGATTAATTAATCCACGAAAGTTTGATGCACCCCCAATATCCATAACGAATTCCATAAACTCCTGCATACACCGCGACCGCCTCCCCACAGGAAGACATTAATCTGGTACTATATTCCTAACTATCCTCCACAATGGTTTTTCTACCACCTCCACTCTAATTTGCCCAAAAAACTTAAATATATCACTCCGCACATACACGAAGCCTAAATTCTAAAATCATCGAAAAGATTGCCTTATCAGCAGGCCTGTTTCTACTGGAAATCTTGTCTTAGGTAATTCTATATTTAACCATTAGAATTTATATGCTAAATCGCCTCTAATGCTATGTACTTAAAATCAAATCTTTGGTTTTCGAAACATATTTCTTATCAATCGAAATGGTGCTTATCTGTCGGCTAACTAGAACTTTTACAAAAGATGTACCTTACAAAGTAATATTTGAATGCGTTCTTTAATTAAACTTTATATGATGCAATTCCAACGTCATTTAACTAAATAAAAATGCGAAATTTATTTCTGCAAAACTATCCCTATTTACAAATAGACTAACAACTGTTTCCTTTCAAATTATAGTAATCCCATTACGAGAATTTATACCCCATTCAAAATATTTGGTACTAACAAATAATTTATAAATTCAAAATTTATCGGCAAATCTTGGTGAAATCATGGATACATGACAAAGGACAAAGCAACATTTGGTAAACCTCTAGATGGAAAAGGTTTATTAAAATATCGGGTTTGGAACACCACACGACCTTCCAACCCACAAAATGGAAGTTAAAAGGAATAAAATAATTCCAATACATTTTTTAAGGGTAATTATGCAACCTCTTTTATAAGAAGTTTATTACAAAAAGAGGGAACATTGTAAACGCAAATATAATGATCTATGTCAAACAGACGTTTAAAACTTGATAACGGACAGAGGTTAATAGATATCTAGATGCTAACTTAAATTGAAAGTAATGAAACAATTTTAATTTAAATTTTTTTTAGAATAACTATGCAACTTTTCGTAACGAAAACAGGCAACAATGTAAAAACAAAGACAATAATCTATCTCAGAATGACGTTTAAAGCTTTATGCCGGATAGAGATTCATAGACATAAATACATGTTAACGTAAAAAATTCCAAATCCAGGGTGTATAAAAATATCGATAATACAGCTTCAGCATTTTCAATCATATTTATATATCGTTACTAAGGAAAAACAAACAAATTGTTTAAATTTTCTACTTACATTGAATAGTCTGTGACGTGAACAAAATGATCGTACTATTAGGGGCCGAAGTCCCCGAAAGATGTGGAACCGTACAGCATTAATAAGGAAGAATAATCCAATTGTTTAACTTTCAACTTATACTGAGTCTGCGACGTGAGCAAGTGAGTCTATCCTGAGGGCTCGAACACTTGGAAGGATCCGTAACCGTATATCATTACTATCGAAGAGTAAACAAATTGTTTAAATTTGCTACTTATATTGGGTGAATAAAGCGAATGTACGTTTGGAAGTAGAAGACTCGGAAAGATCCGGAACGATACGTCGTCACTAAGACAGAGCAAACAAATTGTTTAATCTTTATAATTATACTTAGTGGATGTGACGTGAACACAGCGAATGTACTCCATTGAATCGAAGACCCCGAAGAATCCGGAACCGTTACTAAGGACGAGCAAATGAATTTTTCTACTTATATTGGGTAGTTTGTGACATGAACAAGACGGATGCATTCTTCGAAATCGAAGATCCCAAAGGATTCTAAGCACTACATCGTTACTCAGGAAGAGGAAACAAATTGTTTAAACTTTGTACTCATATTGGATAGTTTGCGACGCGAACAAAGCGAGTATACTCTGAGGAGGCGAAGATCCCGAGGGATCGAGTTCCGTATATCGTTATCAAGGAAGGGCAAACAAATTGGTTAAATTTTCTACTTATATTGATTGGTCTGTCACGTGCGCAAACCCAATGTGCTCTTAGCAGTCGAGGACCATGAATAATACAGAACCGTATATCGCTACTAAGGAAAAGCAAACAAGTTGTTTAATTACATTGACTAGTCTGTGACATGAACAAAATGAACGTAGTCTTAGGGGCCGAAGTCCCCGAAAACTGTAGAACCGTATATTAATAAGGTGGAGCAATAAAAATTACTTAACTTTCTACTTACATTGAGTAGTCGGAGATGTGAGCAAGTGAATCTACTCTTAGGAGTCGAACGCTACTAAGGATCCGGAACAGTGTATCATTACTATGGAAGAGTAAACAAAATGTTTAAACTTTCTACTTATATTGAGTGAACAAAGCTAATGTATTCTTGGCAGTGGAAGACTCCGAAGGATTCGAAACTGTACGTCGTTAGTAAGGCAGAGAAAACAAATTGTTTAACCTTTCAATTTATACTTAGTACTTTTACTTGTATTGGGTAGTTTGTAATGTGAACAAGGCGAATGTATTCTTAGAAATCGAAGATCTTAAAGGGTTCAAAGCTGTACATCGTTACTAAGGAAGAGCAAAAAAATTATTTAAACTTTCTACTTATGTTGACTGGTCTGTGACTTGAATAAAGCGAATGTACCCTTTGAAGTCGTAGCCGCTGTAAAATCTGGAACCGTTATCGCTACTAAGGAAGAGCAAACGAATTGTTTAAACTTTCTACCTATATTGGGTAGTTTGTGACGTGAACGAATCAAATGTACGCTTATGAATCGAAGACCCCAAAGGATTAAGAGCTGTACATCGTTACTGAGGTAGAGCAAACAAATTGTGTAAATGTTGTACTGATTATATGTACCAGACATAAAAAGGGTGTCCCAATAGGAACTTTGGGAAATAAAAGCAATAATTTTAGAAAAATATCATACTTGTTTATATTATCAAATATAAAGGTATGCCAGTTATGTTTTAAAAATAATATTCTCCAAAGAGTTGGCTGTATCTTCAGATGACCTTTCTCTAAAATTGTCAATAACCTTTTGGCACAGTTGCGGGTCAATTTCACCAATCACTTCGCAAATGTTGTGCTTCAGGTCATTCATCGTCTGCGGATTGGTAGAATAGACTTTGTCCTTGAGGAAGCCCCATAGGAAAAAGTCGAGCGAAGTTAGATCTCACGATCTAACAGGCCAGTGAACATCATCATTGCGACAAATGACGCGGCCGGGAAATCGTGTCCGTAACAATTCCAAAGTTTCCTGCCGTGTGACACGTGGCCCCATCTTGTTGAAGGAACGTACTGTTTCAGTCCATGTTATTCAATTGGGGCCATAAAAAGTCTCTTATCATATTGCAGCAACGCTCGCCATTAACAGTGACCGTTTCATCAGCGTCATTTTCCTGAAAAAATGGCCCTATAACCCCTCCAGCCCACAATGTACACCACACAGTGGCTTCAAAAGGATGTAAACGTTTTTCTGCAATCACTCGAGGGTTTTCACTTCCCTAAATCCTACAATTTTACTTATTCACAAAATTTACAAACGCTCGGAATTCCCCGTTATCTCGGTCCTTTAACTCTTGAATTAGTTGAATTTTATACGCGTGCAAGGCCAAAGCTTTGGTCAAAATTCGTTGCTGGGAGGTTTCGTTATGTTCACCTGTTGAGATCGACGGCAAATTGAGGTTGTGGGATGTTCGGCAACGTATGCACGTACTGCAGCTATATTGTCATTGTATCGAGCACTACGTGGCCTCATTTGTAACTTTACATTAACAACCGATCCAGTAACCTCAAATTTGCGAATAAGATTGCGAATTGCGTTATCACTTGGCACATGATTCCGCCCAAACAATAAACGAAGTTTACGAATTGTTCTCACACACCAACGGGAATTTTCGTTGTCAGTGTGCACAATTCTGATACGTTCTTCCGTCGTAAAACGATCCATAATTAAATTGCCGTTTATATAGACGACACATGCGAAATATACAATTTCTAGGTTACGTCGTTAAAAAATGGCGCTGAATATAAATTCCAAAGTTCCTATTGGGACACCCATTATAAGAAAGTAAACTTTTACGACCTTTGTTTATGTATAAAACCACTTATTTTTTGCAATGACATTGTGCCTTTGCCACAGCAGGAAGAACACAGCTTCGAGACTAGGAAAATTAAATTAAGAGTAGAGAGTACGATGTTTCAGATTAGTAATGTTACAGACATTCAGAAAATGTAGAAACTGTTCAGATAAATAGTGTGCGGTTTCTATCCACATTCAGAATTAGTTTCGTAACTTCAGAATGAACATATTTTATAATAAATTGTTTTCATAATCAGCGTTAATGCGGTTCACTGAAAAACAACGAAGTGAAATATTGTATACTATAAGTGCATTCTATAAAAGTGGAAGAATACAAGATAGCACATAACAGAACAGAAAACTACACAAAAAGTAAAGGAAAGTGGAAAAGGGAAATTTGAATGAATGATATAAAAGAGAAAAAAACTCTGAACAAGAGTAATGAAACCACACTTCTTCATTTAGCGAAATTCTAATCGTTATTGATTTTTGTACCCACTTGTGTAATATTTCATCTAGAACTATAACAGGAATAGATAACTTTTCTAACATAAAAACAATTCTCAAAATTAAAATAAGAGAAAACAAATGTAAATTGTGGACACCAAAAAGGGAGCTCTTTGTGAATAAATTACAGAAATCTGCATGTTTAATACAACAAATCTGACTGTCGCCCCCCCCCCCCCTTCCCCGAAAAGAAATACACAAAGTATTTTTTAACATTTTCGCCTCATTTACTTTAGAAATAATTACAGAAAGATTTCCGTGTTATTTTTAAAAAAGAAAATATATCTGCATAAGTAAAAACTTTGTGTTGATAGTCTTTAATCTGTAATGCTTGAACGTACATTGTGACTTTCTAAGGCGTAAAAGCCTAATAAATATTAACGAAATTCCAAATTTTACTGCAGAAAAGCAAGAGCAAAGTTTAAAAGAAAATTATCAAGTTTCTTTTTAGACTTTTTTTTCGTACAAATGAAGACGTATCCTTAAAACTTTTATAAAATATGTTTGTGACGCATTCCTATATTTCTGTTGTGGAGATGTGTGCGGTTTTCTAATTAACTATTAATTAAATTAATCTGAATTAATTCCGTTTTATTCAAACTATAATCGTGTTGAATGCCATTATGGAACGTATATAGTAATTAATACCTTAATTTAGTAAGCATTAACTTTACTGTACGGTGTGATGTATTCAATTAATCAATTGGAACCAAATCCTATTAGTAATATAAATTTTGCTAAACCAGGGTAGACATGAATTTATTACAACACTTCACTAGTGTTATTTATAGAGGGAAAGATTTGGTCTCGCACGCATCTTAATACGAAATACGTGCTAAAATGTCCAAGGATCTCAGCTATGATGTATGGTAGAAGTGTTTTAAAGATAATGAAAATAAAACCAGCTAAACGTCAGCTACTTTATGTGGAATGTCTTTACAATGTATTAGCCGTATCTTTATGGACACAGAAAAAAGGACTTTCTGCGCCCTATATTCATCCTACACTGCGGTCTAATATTAAACTGCCGTAACATATGCTATATAAATGTATTAGGTGGAAAATGAAAATTGGAAAACTTAATAAATCATTGGAAAATTTACCCGTGGATAATAAATGTTTCTCCCATATTGAATGTAGTATTACGTCTAGCTGCAATTTCTGAAAGATATAAGGTACAAAACTTACTATATTGACAAAATAATTAAGTACATAGTTGACTTTGGGTTTGTAAACTTGCTTTGGTGAGATTTAATACATTAGAAAAAATTCTACTAAATTGAAGAGTACCGGATAGGTCATAAGTCACATTACCATTGAAAATTTGAAACTTATTTATTTTTCATGTTTTGTTTTGTGGTTGTCAGTAATAAGTGACAGTTGTGAAATTTATGATAGAGAACTTCACAACCGAAAAAAAAACTAAAATTTGTCACGTGTAGTTGGATTTGACGTAGAATTTTTTTTTAATATCATATTAGGATATCACATGTAGAATTTTAAATTAATGTTAGCTTTCAGTGTAGATTACATTAAAATGCTGTTTTGTTGTAAATAATTTATGAAACATAGTATTATCGCCCTGAATGTTTTGGCTCTCGCAAAGCGGTTGTATTATTTGTGTAAATGGATGTTTGTTTATCTTTTTTAGTTATAGGGTTTTGGAGAACATACGTGTTTTTCTCACAAAAGCGTCCACTTTGCATTTTTAGTATGGAGCACTTTTATTAGTAATGATAAAAGATTACATGATCTTTGTTTTGATTCTTTGTAGTTAGTCAGTAAGAGGCTGTTGAGAGAGCTAGATGGGAGCTTGGAAGGAGTGATGAAAGTTTACCGTACGCGCAAAATATATCCACAATCCACCGGGGAGATTTTGTCCTGGTGTTAGTCGATTAATAGTAGCATTTTTAGTTCCATTGAAGAGGTAACGTGTTGTCTTTAGTGCTTTTCTTTTTATTTTCGGAGTAATTTTACGCTTTAAGTGGATTGAAATAAATGTGCCGTGTATGGAATTTTAAATTTCGAAACGCTTGCACCGGATTGTTGTCACTCATCCCATTGCACCCACAGTCTGTTTAAAAATAGTCAATAAATTGCTGTAAATAAAGTTACTATTACACTTTGTGTATATAACAAAGAACTTCTTGTAAATAAATTACTGGTTTTCGTGCATAGAACTAGGTGAAAAGTTAGTGAAAGGACGCCTGGATTAGATTTATATATTTCGCTCATCGAGTATAATTTAGTTAGCGTACCTGAAGTTGCTAAATGTTTACGTTCACTAAGTTAGTTCGTGACTGAAGAAGGAGTTAAAGATTCAATTGGCTTTTTCCCGATCAATTAAAAAGGGAGAATTGCATTCTGTCGCTGTGAACTTGGAAACAAAAAGTTAGACTGAAGGCCTATGCAAAGGTTTCTTTTGTTGAAATATTTCTCTAATTTGAACAGTTTTCAACATATTTTCATCTTCATGAAAATTGGCGAACATGGGTTTGTATGATTAGGAAGCATAATATTTAATCAATTTTAATTTAACAATTAATAAAAACTTTAAAACTAAATGAAACAGAAACTTTTGTGTGTTTTTTGTGATTTATTCAAAAATTGTAGAACTATATTTAAATACGCAGATAAACATGCTTTCTTTATTGTGTGGTGCCGTATAGACGCCCTTCAGGCCAGCGGGTAAGAGGACCGAAACGTGTTCACATTTTGTGATCTACGCGCTATTGCGTATTTTTATTGTTGAATTTATGTTTTCTACGTGTTTACTCTGATAATAAATGGCGTAATTAAAATTAAGATTTAAGATTATTTGATTTTGGGAATTTTGGAACTTGCAAGCTTCAAACAATTAATTACATTAGCTATTGAAATTTTAGGCAAGGAAGATTGCATATCACTTCCTTTCAGAATTACACTTATCCGTTTACTTTCATTATTATAATATTCAGAGTGGTAATGAACTTTAAGCTGCAGTGCGTCAATTACAGCCTTAAATATGCCCAGGACAACAATCGACAGGATTTCAAGTTTTCTGCTGCTGAGTGACAAAAGTTTATTGGAATTCTATTAGCTGGGTATCATACACTTCCGCTTATGATATGTATTGGTCAAAAGACTTTGATAAAGGTGTGGAACTGACAAGAAAATGTATGGGTCGAAATAAATTCCGCAACATTAAGAGAATGTGTCCGATAACAGTAACTTGGACAAAAATGACAAACTTGCGAAATTACGTCCATTATTTTCAATGATGAATAAACAATGTTTACAATTTGGAATTTTCACTTACAATCTATCAATAGATGAACAAATGGTTCCATATTTCGGACGGCACCCTGCATGAAAGGAAAACTGGTACTCTTTGGGTTTACAATCTGTGTTTGTGCAGTTCAAAGGGCTATCTTTACCAATTTATACCTTAAGGTGGTGCAAACGTAAAGGGCAGAAATCCGAATTCACTTCAGGTACATAAGTAGTTTTAGACCTTCTTGCTGTATTCCCTAAACAACCTTCAGCTCCTTCTCAACGTATGCAGTTTTTCACATTCTGAAAGAAAAATGATTTCTCTTTAGCAGCATTGTTAGAGAAAATCGTTTATCACAATGTCCGTTGGTAAGCAGCAAAGTTCTTGGAAAGAAAAGGAAGGGCAGGTTTGAGCAAGTTTTCGATAGCGAAGCAGCGGTAACAATGGTAAGGTGGAGTAACGATCCTGTTGTTACTATGGCAACAAACCATGACTTCAGCCCAATATGATAAATGAATACAACAGGCATATGGTAGGTGTAGATCTTCTGGATAATTCGGTGGCAAATTACAAAATACTAGTAGGACGTAAGAAGTGGTGGTGGCCTCGATTTGTCAATGTTATTGATTGTACTATTGTAAATTCATAAAGAACCTACATCATGTCGCAAATAGATTCTCGGTCTTCACTGGTCTTATCACAACTACAAACAGAAAGCAGGTTAATGGATAGAACAGAAGAAGGAGACCTAGATAAAAATACTGAACCAACACCATCAAGACCTGCATGGGGTCATCCTTCTAGGGCTAGTTTACCTGGTAACGTACAATATGACTAGGTTGGCCATAATATCGTAGGAGAATATACAGGTCGAAAACGCAGATGCAGAATGTGTACAACAATCTCTGTATACATGTATGCTAAATGCAAAGTGTACCTACATCCTCACTGTTCTGGTATTTTTCATACAAAATAAGATATCTGGATACATGTATGTTGTATTAGATATAAATGGATGTTATTCAGACTATTCAACTCGCCCTCTCCGTGTCAACTATCAACCAATTACAATGTAGTATTTTTTATATTTGGACCAACCAGAGCACAATTGTGCGACAATACCGCTAGCGGAATATTCCCGATAATTTTTTCTCTTCCTGTGAAATTTAATTTCCGTCCAGTATGTCAAATTGACATAAACTTTGACGTTTATTTTGTTCGTCAAAGCAATGCAGACTCCGACTACCATCGAAACCACCATATAACCTGCAACTTGTTCTAAATTAAAACTAATTAATTAATCCATGACTTGTCAATTTTGTTCGTTGAATAGTCTTTTAAATACCACTCGTGGCCGACGAATTGCATAAATTTTTGTCAAAGTGCTTAATCGTGTTAATTGCTTATATCGAAGCAATAAACACTCATACACTTTGGCAAAAATTTTCGACAATTCATCGGCCGTTTGAGGAATTGTATATGAAAATTTCACACCTCTACTTTATTTTGACTTGTTACTATGGCAACCACAAAAATTTTCGAAAATTTTTTTGGGGCGAGGTGATATTTTATCTATTTTAATCTGTTATTTAATTCAACATAAAACACAAATTGCGCAATTAGTTTACCTGTGCAGTAACAAATTATATTTGAAACGTAGGATTTACATACACAACAATGTTTACATCCTTCCTTCTTAATGGTGAATAGGAAGGTGACGAATTAATTAGATGTCTGTGTTTTAAGGCATATACCTAATATTTTGTAACAATTTACTTCAAATTTCTTCTAGGCATAAAGTCATATTTACTTGACATCTGCAGCAAAATTCAACCTTTTTTGCATTTATCGACTTTTGTATCCTAAACAATACATGTCTGTTTGTGTCTGTGTGTGTGTGTGTGTGTGTGTGTGTGTGTGTGTGTGTGTGTGTGCGCTTGCGTGCGTGCGTGCGTACGTACGTTTGTGTGTGTGTGTGTGTGTATGTGTGCGTGTGTGTGTGCGCGCGCGCGAAAGCTTGTGAATCATTAAAGCTATCGATATGAAACTTGGTACAAAAATTCTTTGCCATAAAATCTAGGCTAGTTCGTTAATGAGCAAAATCCAACCTGTGACAGGCAGTGACGGGGCATTTTTAGGGACTTAGAAAATTTAAAAATTGCTTCGAATTTTAAAAAGTTACAAAATTAAAAAAAAATTTTTGGTGTGAAATTTTCTTGCCGTATACCACACTAACGTAAATTGCCCATAATCCCCCCCCAAATGAGAAATTATTAGTTTTCGTTAATCGGTCGCTAGACAAATTCCTGACTGACAGTTTCAAACTTAATTACGTAAAATGTCACGTTTAATAAATAAATTTATAATGAATGAAACAAGTGTTAATGACAGATATAATGCATGTGAGAATCTAATTGCAAAAAACTTTCCTACGAATACGAACAGTGATAAATACGAAACAATTTTATGACACCTTCCTCGAGAATGTTGCTATTAGGTAGCATAAGAACATGATTTGGGAAACTGTCAAAATTATTTCGTATTTATCACTGTCCTTGGGATATTACTACTGAAAGTTTATGTTATTACATATAAGTATATTTTTTATTTAGAAAATTTATATACATATATGCTCTGGGACATCAAGATGGCGTTGGAATTTTTGGACCAAACTTGGCTGAAAAATGCAGTAATTGATTAAAATTTTAAAGAAATAAACCAAAAGATAAAGGCATTTTTTATTAATAATGTGTTGGACCGACCCCATTAGTTTCACGCCTCCGCGCCCTTCTTGGCATGGGTTCCAACAGGTGTTCGATTCCTTCCTAAGGTATTACATCCCAGGAAATCTGTAATTCATGCCGGAGAACTTCTATTGTCTGTGGAGGATTGGCTAATTGCTTGAGTCTTCTACCCATCATGTCCCACACATGTTCGAGGGGCGAAAGGTCGGAAAATCTGGATGGACACGGCAAGATATTGACGTTAGCTTCTTTGAAACGCTACATAGAAAGACTTGTAATATGGGGACCGGCATTATCCTGTTGGAAAATCGGGTCCTCCAGCTCCTGGTGGAGTAGAAGGATGTGGGGTTCTACCACTTCATCAACATATTGGTGGGAATTCATATTGCCTTGGATGAATACCAACTGAGACCTGCTTCCATAAACAATAGCACCACATGGCATAATCCCCATAGTGTGGTGAACATGCCGCTCTGCAGAAAATTACACATTTCAACGTTCTCCACATCTACGTCTGACCCTCCTGCGGCCATCGTGCATTCCCAAACATAATCGGGATTCGTCACTGAAGACCATACTATGCCATTCCACGTCCCAATCCAGTCTCAAGATACACCACTCGAAACGTTGCTGTCGATCACGAGCCGTCAGCGAAAGCACAAGATGTGGAAAATAGGACTGCAAGCCAAAAGCTGTAATTCGACGGTAAACTGTACGACTGGGTACAGGACGTGCTTCGTTTCCAAACCATTGATCGGCTATTGAGAATGGGTCTGTAAATGCCGTTAATCAGAAATGATGGTCTTGGACCACATTTGTCTGTCTTGGCCGTCCACTTCCCCCTCTACGACGTTCTTGACCTTTTCTAGAGTACGCTTGATAACACCGTACTACAGAGGATTGATTACGCAATTTCTCAGAATGAAAGCCACCTTCAGGGAAGCCAATAATGCGACCTCAGTTGAATTCACTCAGGGCATAGTTGGAACCTCAAAATGCAAAGAAGAACACAAAATCAAAAGAATTGCAACCAAAAACAATATCGAAATCGACTTAATCTCTCAAAAAATATACCCGATAATTTCGATTGTTACAACAAGTAAAACGTCAAATTTTCCATGGCTACTACATTATTTTGAATGAAATTTTAATTAATTACTACATTTGACTAGTTAAACATTTCTGCCAAGCTTGGTCCAAAATTTCCAACGCCATCTTGGTGCTGAATTTTTTGTTTCAGAGTATATTATGACAAAGTACCGTTAACGAAGCATTATTTTTTTATTATTACTACTATTATATTTGATAAAATTTGGTTTATTGATGTCCATATGTCTATTTTGCAAAAATTCTAATTATTTCAGTGGTTGGCCATTAATTGGTTTTGGTAACTATTAATCGAGGTAATGCATCATTGAACAGCTTTTGAGGAATTTTTCCAAAAATGCAACATGACTTCGATAAGAATATGAAAAGTTCATTTAGATATCTCGACAACAAATTGATTTAAAAATGCATCATTTAGGTTTTTTCGCATTACCTCAAAACCCCAAAAGATAAATCAGATCTTAAGGCCGACTTATATTTGTAGTACGGCTTTCTAAAACTGTCCTAATTTAACCAACCCTTTCACTGAAGCGGTTTCCGATGTAGCAGTACACGTAAGCCATCTTCCGTGAAAAATCCAACAAGCAGAAGGATAATCAAAATATCTGGTGTGGGACAACACACGACCTTCCGACCTACAAAACGGAATTCAAAAGAGATGATATAACAATTTTTATAGAATAATTGTGCATCCTCTTTCATAATAAGGTCGATACGAAAATCGGCAACATTGTAAAAACAAAAACAATAATCTACGCCAAACAGACGTTTAAAATTTCATGACAGGTAGAGGTAAATAGATATCTAGATGATAACTTAAAAAAAATTCACAAGCGGTCCGCTTCCATAAAAATATTTATAATACAGTTTAAGCATTTTCAATCATATTTATTTCATTTTTACTTTGTTACGCATTACATTAAAAAACTTTGAAAAGAAACGTTATATGAAATTAAATTTTCTTTAAAAATATGTCTACACGTTTTCTTCTAAAATTAATCATTATTCATATATACAGTTTTTTCCACTTGACTTTCACCCAGTAAGGACGTATCGATATCGGATTGTTAAAGTGCACGACTAGTTTGGTCGCAAGGCTAAGTGGTTATCAGTAAGTTTTAAATTTAAAAATTTTTAATATTCTCATCTTAAGGCACGTGACTTTAGTAATCATAATGAGCTTTCCTTACGACTTTATTGCTCTTGTAATAACCAGTATGATCTATCGCAGCAGTTGTCAGCTATGCAAATTCCATCTTACCAATTCCAACCGCAATCACAGCCCGCTCTCTAGCTGCAATCCTTCATTCAAATACCATGTTAATCATCAACCAACGTATGGTTAATTCATTACTGGCCCCCAATTAAATAGCAATCATCAACAAAATCGCTTTATACAGTCTTCACTTAGTCAACCAACAAAGACAAACGTGCAATCCGCAATAAATACACCTGATAACGACAATATAATAACTCAAGATAGTGACGATATCCAGCCATGCGAACCTTAGCATGAATGGTAAATCCTTAAAAAAAGAAAAAGAAGTACAGCACGACAATCTAATCTGAACGAAACAAACGTAACAACTACAAATAGATTTACACCCCTACAAACTGAAGTTGCTACCGACACCACAAATTCTATTGAAATCCCCCTCAAGATACCGAAGCCCCCGCTAGTTTATATCTACGGCGTAATATATTTTAACAAAATGATCCAAAACTTACCCACAATTACTGAGGACAAAACATATGAATGCAAAGCATTATCAAATGATATAGTCAAAGTAAACGCACGATGTCTTGAAACTGACAAGATGATGCCAAAATAATCCATCACACATCAGATGAAAGAGGATCGTGCATATAGGGTTGTCATACGTAACCTTTACCACTTTATACCTATATTTGAAATCAAAAAAGAGCTTGAGGCGCAAGGTCATAAAGTCTATAACGTAGTAAATATTAAACACAGAATTGACAAATCACCTCTCATGTTATTCTACGTAGACCTTGAGCCGCAAGGAAACAACAAAGGAATATACGATCAGAAATATCTACTCAATATGCGAATACAAGTAGAGCCACCTAATAAAAAGAAAAATATCATTCAGTGTACAAGATGCCAGATGTATGGACATACCAAGTCTTACTACACTAGGCCGTACAAATGTGTTAAATGCGGAGGCCATCATAACTTAACAACATGTCAGAAATCCAAAAGCACCCCTGCTAACTGTGCACCCTGTGTAGGTAATCACACCGTCTACTGTAAAGGGTGCTCAGTGTACAGAAATCTCCAAAATGCAAGATGCAATCCTGATATCGTTAATCGCAAAATACACAATAATCCTAGCTTCCTGAATACCCTACTCCGAAATTGCAAGGGGAGTCACCCCGCAAACCCAACACTCAAATCTACAAACTCAATTCAGCACATTTCTCAATGAATTTAAATCTATGTTTTACCAACTATTCAACCAGAATAGTATGATTCTCACTATGCTATCCTCTGTTATTAATAAAACAACTAATTAATGGTCTTCTCTCCACTACGCATAGTATTCAAACGGGTTGAATAACCATAAGCTTGAAGTCATCAATTTTCTTCAATATAATAAAATTGATGTGCTTCTAATCTCGGAGACACACTTTACAGATAGGATAGTTTTCCGTATACTACAGTATAGTATCTAATATAACCTCCACCCTAAAGGAGGGGCTCACTGCGGAGCTGCAGTTATCCGCAATACCATATCGCATCATGCAGTACCTGCACACCAATCTTACAAAATCCAGGTCACCATAGTACACATTAATTTATAATTGGTGGCTACTGGAACGCTAAACACACTGATTGGGAGATACAGACAGACTCTCCGACAGGGAAGAAACCTATTGAGATCCACCAAAGACCATAACTTGTTACGGTTCAAACTGGCAGCAAAACGAGATAATCATAACGGCTGGGATGGATTCGGTCTACTAAATTTTGCGCACAATACGATAGTTTATCGTATATGAGTCCAAATAGGGGTTGAAACGACATAAAACCAGAAAAGGGCGCCATAGTATTTGAAATGTCACGATAGGGATTGAAATGCCTAGTTACGTCAGTTCACAACTTGCTCAAAATACTCAAATAACTCGATTACCTAATTGTAATCTTCGCAAGTGGCCAGCAGATCTTGCCAACCTGAAAGGCTTCAAAAATATTTTCACGCTTAAATAAAATAATTGCGTGCTGCAAAAAGCAATCACTAATTTGATAAAAAAAACAATAATCTATTGTTACCTTACGTTACTCAAAAATTCAATTCTTAAACTAATTTCACTTCAACAACCAAAAAAAGAAACTTTAATTCTATACGCAGCCACTTTAAATTAACTTGCTCAAATCGCAATTAATTATACTTAAGTCATTAAAGAAATTATGCAATAATTCATCGGTCTTTAAATGTTACGTTATACATTAATTATCACTTGCAAAACTTCCGGTCGTAATTGTTTTATTTAAACTAAACACAATGTAATGACGTTAATTCGATGAACAAATTAAAAAATAATTAAATAAATAAATTAAAAAAATAAACACTAAATATACGTGTCGTCAGATGCTGTGTAATGATATGTTCACATTAAACAAAAAAAAAAAACGACTCCAATAACCTAAACATATGTAATGTAAATTAATAATAAAACATCGGATACAATATTGTTTCTATGCGAGTTGCATCACCTGGTTATCTAAATAATCCTATGGTTTAAGATTGTGCCAATTCTTTCATTCGTTCTCATAGTTCAACAGGTGTCTGAATTTTTTTTAACCTCGCCCGCTAGAACATACTCATATTTAGGTAATTGTAAATATAGTTTACATGTAAGTTATTTTTATACCTTATTTTTAGGATTTTGTTAGAAATTTAAATTTTACGAGTACTTACTCGTTCAAGGTCTTACATTTAATGACTATGTCCTTTATCAGTGGAACCTTAAGTAGATAACAGTATTCAATCTTCTTTGTATTTTTCGTTTCGTTTGATGGAACCGCAGGTAAAGCAGTGTTTAAAGGTTTTATCTAAATACGCATTACAAGCACTTAGATGATGTTTAATTTTCACTCTGTAAGGGTGTCTATATTTTTATTGGTATTCATTGTTATGGGACATTATAAGTATTTAACAATGTTCTATGCATTTGTATTATAGTTAAAGGTTTGAAAATGACAGTTATGTCGAAACTGGTAACGATTTAATTAAACATTGAGGGAAAAGTTTTGTTACTACACTCCTGATTACTAAAACCCCATTTAATGAGTTTCTACTATGTAGGTTAATTTAAAAACAATACCCTTAATTTAAATTAAAAAAATTTAATAAAAATAAATTACCCTACGTTATCTGTAAATCATTCTTCAATTATTTACGTTAGTTTTAGATTTATGAAAAGTTTCCATTTACTGACAAAGTTTTAATTTTGCAAAGTACCATTAAGTACACCATTCTGATTAATTTAATAATATTCTAATTTGTAGCTTTAATACGTCTTCTATCCCACTGCCGTTCGTACAATTTCTTTCCATTTATTAGTTTTACATTTAGAAATAAGCCTTGAAGTAGTCAAAACTTTTTAATCTATAATTTACTGTCATTATTAAGGACATTCGATCTATTGCACAGCATTTAAAATAAATATTTTTAAGGCTCTAATATTTTTAATGTTATTAAGTGGAATTGTATGTTACATTAACCTTATCAGTAGCGTTACATTCGTAAGATATGCCAAAAAAATGCCACGTACAGATAATCCCTCACACGTTCTGCAGGTTACTTCAAACCGCATTAAAACACCGCACAGGTAAATATGAGATTTACTATAACTTTAGTTGCGTGAAACGAGAAGGCAAATGGAGTAATACTTTTGGATACTACCATATATTAAATCGGGTAAAACTACGGTAGCAGAGGTGATAGGCTGGTATAAAGTAGAGAAAAATACGCGAACCCACCTTTTACAGGTCGTACGCTCCAGTTCCTATCTCATTAGGTCTAATCTGAAACGCAATGATTCAAAAACACCACGGTATAGATCTCACCTTACAGCTTTAAGAGTAATAAGTACACGTTTAAACCCAAATTTAATTAATCTTCACAGCTAATAAAACTCCCACCGCCCTTCCCTTAATTGATGTTAATCACTCAAACTAAAATAAGATTGTCAACAAGACTCAATTATCGAACATAAAGAAAATGGATAACAGCCGTTTAACATCTGTAATTGTTTCTTTACAGATAATGTAACGCATAAAAGAAACTAAATAATTAATTTATCAATGATCTATTTATCAAAATATAATAGTCTAAATACACTACCATCAATTTCAGCTCAATAATAAAGACTCTTGTCAATAATCCACTTCTTAAAATCTAAATACAGAATACCTATTTTTCCTTTCTTTTATTTATACAAAAGCGCTTATGAGGGATAAAGGCACACATCCTTTTTAATTAAACAAAACCTTAAAAATAATATATTCAATCTAGCATGTCGTCACCATCGGCCACAGTAAAAAATATATATAACAAATAAATTTTAGTAAATAAATGACTAAATAATTTTATAGATGTGACAATTAAGAAAAAAAGGGTTTGACTTACACAATATTACGGGATCATGAGGTGGAGTCAGCACACGATCCTTAGCTCTGCCCTGAATGGAAATGTACGCTTCTCTTCATCAAGATCCTTCTTCTCAATATTCATAAGTTTTAATGCATAAGCTGACAAAGACAGTTTCTTGATCTAATAATTACTATTTCAATTAAGCACAACAATGTCTTCCAACTATCACCCGATGACAATTACAAGCTTATTAAACCAATCCGCTGTTTATTTAAAACGCTTAACAAAACCGTTCGTGATAATTTTTTTTTTCTTAAATGATTCAAGAGAAAGGAAGAAAACTACACACAAAAATGAAAATGTGGCCTCTGACTTTCATAAAAAATATGCAAAAGCGAAGCGGAGTTGCACCTTAAGAACCCTAGTTGATCCCTTTCTTCAGCAAAAACCTCTTGCATCATGCTAAAACGTATTTACATATATTATTGGGATATAGTTTGTCTTTTCCACTACTTTCAAAAATCAAACTTAAATTAACAGGCTCTAAGATCTGTATTAGCCTCACTTTCGATTCTTATCTATAACAAATTCTAAGTATCATGTCGCTTTATTGATTTTTCGCTGACTTAACAGCCCTATATATTCTCACGTAATAGATGCTACAAAGAAATTATTCTCGATGACTACTCAATTATAAAATATTATCCGATATATACTAAAATAAAAACTACTATATTACTAAAATATTTCTATTATACGGCATACATAATCGCAGTATCCCAATATCTTTAAAACCAAAAAAAAAAATTGAATTGTATGTCTAAACATTTGATACATGTCTCAATAAACCTATCAACGGCTATTCCACCCCATTTCATGACTAAATACAATGCTTCCGAAACTTTACAACTGAATATACTTGAATCCCAACAATTTTTTCAACAAAATTAAAAATCCTAATTTTCTGTTAAAAATTCTGTGCGCGGTAACATCGTATTTGTACAGTACGATATAAAATACTGCGTAACAAGCTTAACACTTCCAAATACTCTAACAAAGTTGAAGTCATACAACTCCATGAGTGATTCATAAATATCGTTACAGGCATTGCAGTAAAATTAAAAGTACATTATACCTACTTTCATTTTTAAAGCAAAATCGATATATAAAAACAAAGCAGATAAGCGGTTTACAAAATTTATTTTATACAAATTTAAAAAAAATACATCTTGAACGTAATCAATACAGCATGGAAGTGTCAAATTATATAAAAGGACTATACGTTCTTTTTTTACCAGTGAACTTCTAGAAATAAAAATTTGGAAAACACCGAACGCGTTCAATAGCTCAGCTATCACCATCAGCGGTCGACTGCCGACGATGATAGCTATTGAAACGCGTTCTGTGTTTTTATTTTTTGTGTGGTGTATTTCGTTTTTGCTGGGAATTTGGCAAGTATTGCAAGCACTGATAATTTTTGGATGTAAACATCCATTATATAGCGATATATGCAAATGAATATAGCAAATCATGGCTACAAATTGTCAAAATAACTTGGTATAGTTCATAAAATGGATACCTTTCTCGTTGTAACTTGCCGTTTGAGGTAGAACGTAGAGACTACCGATGTTAGCATAAAATGGTTAAATACTACGTTCTACCTCATACGGCATGTTTTAGAACGGGAAGGATATAAAGTCTGACGAGTAGAATAAATATAAGCGCTAATCCGAAATCGAAACGCCAATTTACATTTAATGTTTTTCCCGTAGAATGATTTTTGCGTCTTCATGTTAGTATGTGTACTATGTGTAAATACAAACAGAATGACGAAATCAAAAGCTAACTTTGACTTACCTTTACCAATATTTAAGAATAAGGATGTCTTTTATTAAAGCAGATATATACAGATAACCAGAATACGAGAATTTTCAACTCAAAGCACCAGATTACTGTTTAAAGGAATTACAGTATCTTAATACGATTTATTATCCGTCCACAGAAATTGATGGAGTTTACCTCAAAGAGTCATAAAACGATGTAGAAAGTAAATTTAAAGATAATGAAAATAAAATTTACATATTATTCTAAACAAATTTATTAACATTATAAATTGCATTCATATAACATCAGTATAACCTGTACTACAGCTATAAAGAGACGGTCGATTTCTCATTTATTTAATAACCTAAGCTGAACAACATGAACAGAATATAAATGTTCGTTTTAATCTTTATATTAATTTTATTACGTTTAGAACAAATTTCCCTTGCCGAGTATTATTATTATTGTTAACATTAATAACCGGATAATATATTTTATTTAATAATACTTCAGTAACTTAAATGAAGCTCTATTTGATTTATTTTCTGTTTTAGCATGTCAATTCTGGATGAGTTTATACAAAGTAAAGTATAACGTTTGAAATATCAGGAAAAAATTATTATAAAAAGAATTTGACAATGAAGGAAATGAGTAACATTCAATTTTCAATAAATGTGTTTTCTTATAGTGACCATGATTGACAGTACACGAAAGATAAATTGGAAGTCATGTTCAGTTACATCCCTTTGTGATTGTTCGTTCAAATTCAATTTATTGAACATTTCTTAGTAAAAATATTTTCACATAGTGGTTATTTGATTCTTATTGTATAGATAAAATCTCCTGTAAACTTACCTCTACTAGTTCAATTTGCACTTAAACATGCATCCGTGTACGATTTCACTAATCTTAACGCGAAAATTGCCTCTTGCGTGTGTGTGTGTGTGTGTGTGTGTGTGTGTGCGCGCGCGCGATGTGTTTTTTTCCCAAGCCCTTGACTATTCTCGGATCCGAACTTTGGCACCTTCACTTACAAGTCTGATATCTTTACCGCTGAGCCACTGAGTAATTCAATATGTATCTTTTAGAATATATATATATATATATATATATATATATATATATATATATATATATATATATATATATATATATATATATATAGGGTCCGCTTCTAATGTGAAACCACTGTCACAAACACTTATGATACTGTAATTACTAAGTTTAAATTGCAAGCAATTTTGTCCTTGAGATATGTAATCTCAGTAGACTTAATAAATTGTATTTACTTTAGTTAATCTATCAGAGTATTTCGACACACTGGGTATGTTTAGTGTTGTGGGGTGCGTATGACGTATTTCTGATATTGTATGAACATGTGATTGGACGAAAGACTTTTTTTATTTGAATATTACTAGTAAATTAGGTGTAAATGTTACGCCACTGCAATTTGCAATAAGGCGTTGAGTATTACGTAAAAGCATATTTAGATGCTGTTTAAAAGATTGCGAGCTTAAAGAATTTAATATGCATGAGAAATACTATTTTAGTAAATTCCCTATTGGAATGATAATGTGTGCGAATGCGTAACCGCTGTATTTTCAGGAATGTAGGTTTGAATTGCTGTGAATAAGCACCGTAAAAATTTGAAGATGCCATAGATTTACAGATTCTCAGTTGAGTTGGTTCCTTTTCAGATATGTTGCTCGCCAAAGGCACAAGATTTAACCCCTTTGAGAGTAGATGGTTTTAATTTAGCGGGTGTCGTTTTCAAGGTGGACATGAGTATCTATAAAAGAGGTTTTTTTGCTAGCGAACGCGTAGATAGAACGTTCGTGCGCGTGAATCTATTTTTTATGTTGTAAAAAAGTCAGTGTTGCAGTCAAAACATTGACTGTTTTCTGCCTGAACCTAATGTTAGGGACAGAATATTAGAACGTTTATAAGTCAAGTGATTATATGTGAGTTAAAAGTAGTTATAAAGCAGATTTATAATAAACAGCGATCGTTATATTAAGAAAACTATTATGTATAAGACCGCAGGATAGAAAAAACTTTCAAACTCAGAAAGTTTTTTTAAATATTTTAAATTGAAGTTGACAACATTGTTAAAGACATTAAACAGATCAGGTGTATAGACAATTAAGTGCTTTAACATATCTTATAACAACACGTGAAACGGGAATTTAATAACCCACTTTCAATGGGTGATTCAGACCAAACAAGGAATTAAACGAGTTCAACACCATCAATAGAAAATTACACCTTATAGAGGACTAAGCAATTTATAGGTAAGAGTAATTTTAGATAGATTTTAATGGTGGCCGTTTGTTTGGCCTTTAGAGGTGATATTGTTCGTATTGTAAAAGGAAATTGTAAATAAAAGCAATTCAAAATAGCGAATTAATTCAATCCTTGGAACCTTCTTTTCCAGCAGAATATAAAAACTATCTTTACCAATAATGGGCAATGACTAAAAGTCAATATTTTCTACTAGTAATTTATTTTTTACTTTGTTCTCTCACACCGCTAACCCTGTAAGACGAAGATGAGCAATAGCTTAAATGTAAATATTTCAATATTAATGTAAAACTTCATTAAAGTGAAAGATCGATCTAGGAGGAAGTGAAAAAAATTAATACTGCATTATTAGATTCCTTCGTTTTTTATTAATCACATGTAAAGTTACATAAGGAGTCGCACAGCTTAAGAATAATAAAGATTTTTATATTTTGATTATGTTCATAACGATTGGGCTGAGGATTATTGAGTTAATAATTGCGTATGTAAAAATTAACAGATTTAATTTTCTAAAAGTTTTAAGTTTTGGGCGATTTTGTTTTTAATTGAATCTAAAGGCTTTCAAAACTATTTTGACGCTTATCTTTATTGTTCTGGATTAAAATAAATGTATTACGATCATTGGGACGAAATGTAACGTACTCCTTTAAGGTCAAAGGGTGTTGCACATGTTGGATGATCGGGATTGGGTTGCGTTTTTTCCACAGTAGGGTAGAATTAAATTAATATCTCGCCAATGACTACCTAATTCAGAGAAATTTCATATTGCGGTGGCGTCTAGAGACTATTTTCGCGGACTGGCCTTAATAGTAGGTAAGATTGGAGACTTTTGGAACACACCACATTTCCAAGGTCCCACATTTCCAAAGTTACCATATTCTCAAGGTCCCACCCGCCCAAGGTTACACAATAAGTAGGTAATGTTTACATAGAACTTTCCCAAGGTCGCACATTTCTAAGAATACCACACTCTAAGGTTTAAAAAATACGAAGGTCACTAACACTCAACACATCGCAAAGCTATTTGCGCACCCTACCTACTCAGATAGACATCTCACTTTTTCAAGACTTGCTCATGTAACTTTTTACACTTCTCTGATATCACACTTAGAACCAAATTAAAAAAAGATAATGATATGCTAATATATTCATTTGTTGTATGTACAAATGTAATCAGTGTATTGTTCAATTATATGATTTTCTCTAGGAATAAAACATTTTGATTTAGTACAAGTGCAAAAGGTCCTTTCCACTTCTGTATCATTGCACCTGCGAGGATGTGGTGCCCATCGGAGATGCTCCTGTACCGGAGTGTCAGATGACCGCCATTGGTTTATTCGAACTCCACACATGAAGCATTCAACTGTATCGTCTGAAAATACTCCTCTAGAGGACTAGCAGATGTTCAGCAGCGGTAGATGATGCTATACCATCACAGTATGATTGATATATTTGAGCATATACACCGTGTGGTGTGTATCTGTCTGTCTGTCCGTCTCTCTGTCTGTATGCCTGTCTGCCTGTCTGTCGGTATGTTTACCTGTCTGTTTGTCTGTCTGTATAGTAGTCGCCGCGCTCAGCCAGTTAGTGTCGGTCTGTATGGTTTGGGGTCGCACTATTGGGGTCGACGTTTTTCTGAAAATAAATCATAAGTAGAAGAAGAACTCTATCAGTTATACTTACTATGCCTGTCTCGATCACTTGAAAAGACCACTTTCGAAGAGCTGAATTACGAACTCTGATGAGTTCATAAAGTCCGACAATCTCTTCGACAGTTTCTAGTATCATCTCCATATGTACAATGCGTGATCATACCCACTTAGTATAGCTAGGCTTACAGCACTATGCCAGTGAAGGTATAATGTTACAAGCCTAGGGGGGGCCGGTCGAGCTGCTCTTCTAGAGAGCTCTCCGTAATCACGACATCATAATTCCGGACAAATGGTACTATGGTTGCCAGCTGTAATGAAACAAAGAATTATAAATATAAATAAAGTAGTATCTAGACAATACATACCCTGAACGTGAGACGGTCCCTTGTGATGATGCGATGTGCGTAGAATAGCCAATACCACCCGGAAATAATTAGAAACGCAGAATTGCGTTGAGTGGTGTTGTCTCCCGACGCCATCGCACACATAATGTTGTATAGGGGTGGAGACATAGCGCGGCTAATGATCATAGGGATATGTCTAACCCAAAAGCAGTATCATCAAGTTCTTCGTCGTTATTGCCTTGCACGTCGTCAGCGTTTTCGTTATTTCCATGACCCTGGACCTGTAGATCGACGTCTGGAGCGTAGCCATTGTCATTGTTCTCGTCCTGTATGCTGTCATGTGACTGTTCCTGCGCACTTAGTTGTTGTACTACGTCTGAAAGTTTGTGAGCGCTACGTTTTAGTTGTTGCATGTTGTTAGTGAGAGTGTTCATAAAGTTCTCAACATCGCTACTATCTTCAACGATGATTTCGTTACAAAAGTCAGTATGTGTTTCGCGAAGTAGTCGCTGTTGTCGTATGCGTCATTGTCATAGTCGTCAGAATCATAGCTGTGGACAGGATCCATATCTATGTCGGAGTCGTAGTGACCAGTGTTGAAGTAATTGTTCCCAGCTCAGGAAGAACATACTCCCTCAACGCTGACGAAGTCATTTCTATCATCGTTATGTTCGCATATGTCAATAGGTAGCGGTGTGTCCTCGTCACTGATAGTAATGATTTTGGCATTTGTCATGTCAAGTAGTACTGTATCCTCATCAGGATTGTAGAGAGGCCAGGACTACTGTCGTCAGTTCATAAATTTCGTCGTCGCTGGACTGGGCGTCCACGATAATTATTTCCAGTGGAATTGTCCAAACAGGTCGTTACTTATGACAAACCCTTATATGTTGGATTTAGTACTTTAGATCTTTCCAAAATTATAATGTATCGATTTTTTTACGATATCTTGATCAATCATTACGGTAATAATGTAACGTTGCTCTACACAAACACAGATTCTTTAATTGTCGAGATAACAACTGATGATGTGTATGCCCATGTGCGGAATAATGTTGATGAATATGACACATTCAACTATCAAAACGGTGTGCATGATATTACAACCAATACATCCGTCGTCGCAAGAATTTAAGATGAGTATGCAGAGAAAGCTATTCAATATTTTTATGGAGCAGGGTCAAAATCTTATTGTCTAAAGCGTGCTGATGATCAAGTGGTTAAAAAAGCGAAAGGTGTTAAGAAAATCGATATTCAAAAACTGCTGACGGAGGTATACTGCAAATCTGTTGCGGAGGCGTCTGATAAAACAGTAATGTGTAAAATGTTCGTGTTTAGATCAACTTTGCATACACTGATATGTTAAACAAAATCGACTTTCGGTCCCTGGATGACAAACGGTATCGATTTCGTGGTACGTGTACTACGTTGGCGAATTCCGGAATTGGATAACGTTGATCCTTTGAGTGGTTTACTACAGGTTGCTATGCAAATGAATTTGTATAATCCAGTTAGTAACTAATAGTGTGGGTACTGATGCTTATTGGTTTTATGATTGTATATATTATCTCCATAATGAAGCTGTGAACATGTATAACCATACATGTTAATATGTATAATATCGATACACCATTCCAGGTCTGCTACTTAATGTAGTAACTTTTTTGTGGAATACATACTATTATTATGACATAATTCATTATCGAGGGAATATATATATATATATATATATATATATATATATATATATATATATATATATATATATATATATATATATATATACAGAATGTACTCATATTGTGCGATATGTAAAAGAAATAAACAAAAAATGTGTATTTACAATTTTTATTTAAAAAAAGCATTACATAAGTATCGTACAGATGGTACACATTAGACAGAGCGCAGTGACGTAATGATTTACAATGATAACAAACTGGTTGCAAAGCAGGAAGAGGATCTATAACGGGTTGTGTAACAAATTTTCTGATGTAATCCGCTTTCTCTCTACCCTTGACGTACACAGTATCTGTAGGTTGAATCAAGCGACTGACAATTCTGCGAAATTGGTGTGGTGGTGTATGCCCCTTTTATACAGTGTTGATTATGAGTTTACCAAGTAACTTGACGACGACTCTCCGCATCTAACGTATGCCATGGATACGGTGATTTAAACATGCAGTGTGTCACTTGTGTTCCATTATAAATTGCGAGTTCTTTCAGTATAAAAACTTTTGAAAGTTTAAAACCGTGTACGTCGACTATGACGGGCATCGTATTACAGCTGTTTTACTGCTTTGGTTAACGCATTATATGTAACTAAGCGATCGTGGAGCAAACTCAGTATGCTGTCGTATTCTGACGTATGTTGACTGCTGTTTTGAATTCTACACGAAATACTACTGCTTTAGAGTGTAATGTCTTTTTGATTCGAACAGTCTACCACTATCAATGGTGCAAGTGTTGTAAATTGATTAGGTGAGAGTAATGGTTGACGATCTCCTTGATAATAAGACATTTGGAATTTAGCAAACATTTCATACAATGTATCAAAGCAATTATTATCGTAGTTCACGTTTAAATTGTCATACGGATAACGATCCGTGTTAAGGGATACCCTAATATTCTTTAGTGCACATTTATCGAATCTGCTCATATCTTGAGAAACATTATTTTCTCGCCCCGTTTGATATCTGATAATAATGTATCTAGGTGTTTCTATACTAGTCGATGTTTTGATTGCCCATGTATGTTTATCTGTTGTGGGAACTGCTGGATATATGTGTGTTTCCCAACTTCTAAACGCTACTGGAGTATTCACATTTTTATCAATGTACTTCGTAAACGCCAATTCCTCCGCTAATGCTGGAATGATGTGCGGAACTTTCCAATATATTTTATCTGTGTTAACTTTTAGTGCTTCATCTGCAACAGTTGAAACTACAGCATCGGTATCAATGTTACTGCGAATTAAAACCAATTCTTGTCTGATGTTCAAAATCACTTTCTTGTAGTCTCTCGCAAAGCCAAGTAGCATTCGAAAAGGGACACAAACATTAAAATACCCTAACTCATTTGTTAGTATGCTATTTGAGGTAGGAAACCAACCTGCGTTTTCATGACGAGCGAGGTCGTTGGGTGTCAATGATACCAATCCTTTAATTGTAGACGTTAATCCAACTTTCGTCACGGGATCTACCACTATTCCATTCATTTCGTATCTAATTACACTGAATAAAAATGCAATGGCATTATTAACAAACCGCGCGGTGTTAGAGATGGCACCATCGTCCCTCTACGTAGACCTAACCTTCTGATAGTAAAATGGAGATGTCTTACTGGATAGATATTCTGATTCCATCATTGTTTCCAAATCTCGTAGTATATGGTTAATGGGTGTGGAGTTCGGAATTTACAGATAACAATCATAGAAGTGCTTCAAAATGTTCTCCATTATTTTGAACACACATTTGACATCGTTTTAAAGTTTCGTTTTGAACTTTTAATAAAATTTGGATTCTAATTTGTTGTGTACCAACATGAATTTTATTTATTTTATTTTTTAAATCGTCTAGATTACCAGGTTTTACTCGGTACGCTTTGTCTTTAATTGCACCCCATAAGAAAAAGTCCAGTGCGGTTAAGTCTGGAGATCGCGGGGGCCAAGCTATTGGACCTCGATTTCCTATCCAATTATTATAACGTTTCTGTATATAGTTACACACTAGTAATCCATTGTGTGCTGGTGCCTCGTCGTGTTGAAAATAATTCAAATTTTGAATTACGTTCAATGGAAGGTCGTCCAAAATTTCTTCAAATTCGTTCCGTGAAAAAGTTAGATATCTTTCGGAATTTAAATTGTATTCATAAAAAAACGGCCCAAGGATTTTGGTACCAATAGTACCGCACCAAACGTTTACTGAAAAATCATATTGATCTCTCCTCTCAACAGTAATATGAGGATTTTCTTGGGACCATTGGATATGATTTTTCTATTGAAGATGCCGTTGTTTGTAAATTTTGCTTCATCGGTTAAAAGAATGGTTTTCGAGAATTGATCGTTTGCTCGACTTTCATTAATCAACGATGTAGCAAAACGTAATCTTTTCTGATAATCTTCAACATACAATGTTTTTCCTATATGAAAATGATGGAAATTATTTTGTTTCAAAATAACGTGGGCTTCATCTTTGGAAGTGTTGCACTCGTTCGCAATTTCACGAAGAGATGTAGTACGTTTAAATTCGACGTAAGCTAAAACACGTTCTTCTGTTTTTGTGTTATTAATTTTAAACTTTTGAGGTTTAGTAAAAAGTCCCATATTTTTTTAAATACGAGTTTGACAAATAATCTCACATCGGGTTGTCTTCTTGCCATATAAGCTTGAAGATATAATTCCGAAATAGCATTAGCATCTCTGTTAGACACGTAATAGCAAAAAACCATATCATTTCTTTCTTCAGAAGAATAAGGTATTAATAAATTAATATTCACTGTTTAATTACGAACTACAACTGGTTACAACAAATAATTCAATATCTACTATTTGACAATCAATGTTTAGTAAATACTATAATTACAATTTTTTTTAATTGTGAGTTAACTGATAATACTAAATATACAAAGCTATACCTTTTTGAAATAAAAAAAAATAAGCCATGGAATGAGTCCATAACCACCTATAGTTGCCATTTAAAAAATGTATGTTTTGGTTGCAGCTCGAAAAATAATCATTAAAAATTTTTTTCCCATTTTGCATAAAAATAGCTACTAAAAGTCTCTCTTATAACTTTTTCGTATTTTGAATATTAAAAAAGATACAGCCGATTGAAAATTTGGACGATTTTTAGTTATTTTCAGATATCTTAGAAAGTTGGCAACAATGTTGAATTTTCTTATCGGTATTTGAATTATCATGTAATTTTGTCCAACTTTGCTAATTTAACCGACTCTGCATCTCTTATGATAACAAAGTCACAGAACGTGGGTAAATTCTAGACAGCCTGTATATATATATATATATATATATATATATATATATATATATATATATATATATATATATAAAAGTGATAATGAGAATCTAAGTGTTATATACTCAAATTTATTAAATATAAAAAAAGATAATTCATAAATTATATTTTTTTTTGATAGTATAAAAAAATGTCCAATATAACCCACCTTAATAATTTAATAATAATAATAAAAAAAAAATCTAGCCATTGTATAATGTAAAATTAATAAACAATACAAAAATAAAGTTTTTTAAAATAAGAAACGTTTTTTGTATTTTGAAGCTAATATATGAAGGTAATATATAAAAAAAACTGTAAAAACGCAACAATCTGTAAACCTCATAGTAAGTAAGATCTGTATGTTACAATATTTTTTATTCAACGTTTTCTAGTTGTAGCCTTTGAAAAAGCAAAGAACAAATTTGCGAAAATTCAGGCCGTAATAAAGAGCATTCATTAAACATCCAGCTGATCTAATAAAACCAAAAAAAGATAAATGAAAAATAATGTATATATATATATATATATATATATATATATATATATATATATATATATATATATATATATATAAATGAATGCCCATTTTCCTTGGTCACGCCATAAATTGGAAAATTTAAGAAAACTTGATTGTTTAAACTTCGGGCATTTGACAGTTCGCTTGCCGCAAATGTCATTTAACAGCTGCATTGGTCGGAATTTATCGATCGAGGATGTGTTCTTTGTGAAGGGTAGGTATCCACTAAGAGAGGGTTTTTCGAAATTCCACCCCTAAAAGGGTGAAATGAGGTGTTGAATTTTTTTGTGAAACTTTTTATTCTATGGGTCAATTGACTCGAAAATTAAAATTATGAGACACGTGTATCACAAAATTTTAATATCGCTCCCTCTCCCCCCATTCTGAGATCGCAGCAACGCGCGACGGGTACGGCTAGTTCATTATAAAATGGATAAATAATTTAGTTATTTTTTGTTAGAATTCCAATGTATTATTATTTATTAATTAAAAGTCTTCAATTGTATTCGTTTATCATAATTTTTATAATAAAGTATTACAAAGTCATGTGCTTAAAAAAAATGTTAGTCATGTGCATGAAGCACAAATTCGCGCTCACTTATTGTCATGATTTTGTGACAATTGTAGAAAAATAGTTATTTGCAGTTGAGTGCGTTAATAGTGGATTGATTTTACAGTGCGACAGCTTCTTTTGGGAAACGAGCACTGTATCAGTAACTTTTTTGGCCGACACCAAATGTGAAAATGCCACTCATCTAATTCCTTTTTTCCGTTTTTCAGATGTTGAAAATTGTACTATTAATGTAAATGTTTACAATTACAATAACTGCGTTTTTGATAACGAACCTAAATAAACAAATTAACTGTCTTTAACAATGTTCCGTTTAATCGTATTGAATAAAACATTATCAAATTATTTTCTTGTAAATTCAACAATTGGTGGTATGGATAAACATAACCAACATTAATAAATTGATAAAATGTAAAAATTTTACTAACTCCTGGCAAGCCTGTCAAATGTCGTCATCACTGTTTAAGTTATCGAACGGATGTGAACAAAATGTGAATCATTCCTATGGTTAATATGCTAATAATATAAATATTAACCAACAACCACTTAGTATCGTTCACAATAAAAAGCAAAATTAAAAATGGTAGAGATGAAAGAGGTATTAATTTAAAATAACATTTACTCAAACTAATACTTTATTACATTTCCCTTGTTGTAATAAAGCATATTTTATCATTTATTAATTGGGTAAAATGATAAAATAATAATAAAGATAAAAGATAAAATGAAACGAATGCAAAAATAAAACGCTTGTAAACTACGTATACTATAATAAAATAGAATTTATGAAATATTTCCCATTTTATATGGAATTCCAGTGTAAAATGGTATGATAACGTCGAAGCCGTCAGTTTTTGCAACACGAATTCCATTTACGATACACTATCTTTACAGCATTAGAACTGTTCGAAAATATAAAATATTTATCTCTTTTGGTAACGTTGCGGGTAGGTACATGTTATGTTGATTCAATTATAACTAGAAAACCCCTATAAAAGGTTTTCAATATCTCAAATTGCTGGTTATGAAGTGTAATTTTATTTTCTTTTGACTTTTTCTGATAAATTATACACAAAATGTTTCATGTCACGATAGTGCTCGAAACTGCAACATAATTTATAATTCAACTGAAAGGTTATTCAATAACTTGGCATTACTAATTTTAGAAGTCAAAAAATCCCTTCTAACTATTAATAATAATTTGAGTTTAAGGTCAAAATGAGGTTCATGTATTATGTATTGTTTGTGATAGTTATTAAACCTGACCGACAGTGTTCATTGCGCTTCTTTAAATCCGTTTTGAATGAGAAAGTTTTACAAAATCAGGAACAATGAAGTTTATAAGCTAGTACAGGCTATACGAACAAAGTTTTACAAAGTTTCTATTAGATTATATCTGACATATAAACTACAACCCTATAAAATTTGTTTAAAGCTGCCCAGATTCTAAATTATACATGGAAATAGTACAGAGTTGTAATATGTGTAGTGAACCTATAAAAAATATTAACATTCATAGCGTTAAGGAGATAACAATTGTTCAAAAATTAACGATTAATGTTACATACAAACGTTAGACTACGTTAGGATAGGAAAGTGAAAGGGGTCCTACGGTAAATCAGCTGCTCACAGTGGGATAGGAGTAGTTCACTAACAGGTGAACAATAAAAATGTATGGGTAGAAAATTTAGATAATTATTTAAAACGCAAAGATAATACACACATCGGCATATTTAATGGAACAGATTGTACATGTGGTTTATTTCTGTACTTTATTGTTTTATAGCCTATAGCTAGATAGCTTGAATGCTCCACACAAGTTTTTAATGTTAAACATTATTACATTTTAATCACGTATAATACTCTGTTCCACCTTATTTTGCATTAGAGCAGACCATGATATTTTTTTTTGTGTAGTGGTCAAAATGACAAGAACTCAATTTGATGCCATCCTGTCAAAAGGGTTGCCTACTTAACCCTACGGTAGGCGCGCGAAATTTTATAACACAGGCGTCCGTCTCGGAGACCGATATAAGAATTGATCCAAAATTAGTATTAATTGGTATTATAATGTTCATTTAGAAGTAATTTATAAGTTGCCCCAATCAAGAACAATAGCTTTTATTGGAAAAAAACATCTTAACATAGTTGTTATTTTGGTACAAAAACCAATAATCAAAAATTAACATTACTCTACATACTATATCGAACTAATACTAAACCTACCTAATTATTATTAATCAAATGAAATGCAATTCACTCTACTTCATGACACTCCATAACAATCCCCGCATAACACGACAACATGTTCTAAGCAAAGAAACTTTTCACAATCACGGCAATAATAACGAGTCTTTCGATTCATTTTAGAGCTGCACATAGAACATCTCCCAGTTTCTTTGTTTCTACACTGGTTTTGAAGAACAGGAATGGCACAAATTACACGAAGTCTTGTTTTTAACAGTTTTGGAATATTTTCCATTGTGCACGAGATCGCAAAAGTGGTTGAATCAGGTCAAGATATAGGGTACGCAAGAAGACACTACGTTTTATGTTACTCGTTGGATTATTTGAATTATGCACAACAAACGCGTTAATGCCTGCTACATTCAAAATCGAGCAAAAAACGACCATTGGCCAACGTCTTGTGTTTCGCGAAACATCATAATTAGGACATAGTCTTTCCACCGTACTCCTCCTTTTATTCTGTTGTAATCTAGGATTATTTCCGGCTTTCCTGTTCCACTATCGACGTAGCAAAACATTTTTATTTTTTCTTGGGATATATGATACTAGGGTAATGTTTTTTGTAAATCCAAACATGCTTGAGCCAGGAGGATTGTGTTGAATGAGAAAATTCAAGTGGTAACTCTGGTTTGTTTTTCCGATGTCAACCGATAATCCTTGTCAAGTTTTTCTATTAGTGGTATGCTGGTGAACCAGTTATCTAGCGTGACAATTCTATCTGAGCCTTTGATTATCTCCACAGCCTTTCCTCAACATCAGACGGACTATTGCTGACCTTATTAGGACCTTCGGGTTGTTGACCAACATAGACCTCCAACTTGCTTGTGTAATACATCTTGACGTCCGATAATTCAAAAATATTTATCCCATATTTATTAGGTTTAGAAGGAATATATGGACGAAAACTACATCGCCCTCTAAACCCTTCAAATTTTTCGTTGATCGTTACATATTCCGAAAGACTGAAACCGTTCTTACAATTATCCACAAAGCAATCAAATATCTCTCTTATAGCTGCAAGTTTGTTGGTTTTTTTTTTCGTTCTTCACGCGTATCTTTGTTATCAAACCATAGACACCTTAGTAGAAAATAGAATTTCTTTATAGACATTGCTAATCGAAATATTTCTATTCCGAAACCGTTTGTCTTCCACAAATCCTCCGCATTTAAACGATTTGCTTTCAACACTCCTGCATAAAATAGTAGACCCAACAAAGCTTGCATTTCTGTTATGCAGATAGGTTTGGCAGCCCTTTCTCTTTCAAACTTATTGGCTATTGAACTTATATACGCATTCGTATAATTTACAATTTGTTGTAACATTGTGGTATTCAAGAAATAGCCAAAAATTTCTATTGGTGTCTTCAAAGAAAGAGTGGCTAATTTAGACATAAGAAGACGGATTACTTTCTCCACATTTCGAGTTCGAACAGATTTTCTAGGTACCCTCTTCATCTATTTCGTTGTTTTATTTCTTCCTAGGAATGTATTATGTTCGTCAAGATTAGGAACTTCGTCATCACTACTTGACATTTCTTGTTCGGTTTCACTGTCGCCATTTCTTTCTTCTACAAACTCTATTTCAGTGGGATTATCATTGCCATCATATTGAATATCTTTGTCGTTAACTTCTTCGATCAGACGTTCGAGTCGTTTTTTTGTTCTGCATCATACCAATAATTCGGCATATCTGATTAAAAGATCATAAAAGTACGGTTAGACAACACAAATAATGAAATGGTATGAAGATAATATTGCTGAGAATTAAAAAAACGTAATAATACAACATAGCTTTATAATATGCAATTCACTAAAAACAGTTGAATAGAACTATAACAGCACAAGGCGCGCCGGTATACAAGACCGAAATCAAATTTAACTCGGAAACTACTAGCCTGTTTAACGTCACCGTTAGTACTCCGGTCGTGTATTACTTAAATCTTTCAGAATTTCATGCTTTTAATTAGTATCGTGATTGATTGTGCGAAATAGTTTTAATTTTGGGCTGCACTGTGCTCTGAGTTTTTTTCATTATGATAGGGAGTTTCCATTGCTGGTATATCAGGTCGTATTTATTTGTTGTCGATGCTGCTGAATTTATTTACGGGCTGAGTGATATACTCCGTAACACTAGGTGTGTCCAGATCTCTTTTGATGATGTAATTGCGCAGATATGCGGGAGCGTATGCTATGCGACGTAAAATTTTTGATTGCGTTGATTCCATTAATTTGATGGTAGACTTTGCCGCTTGTCCCCAAACTTGGCAACCATAAGTTAGTTGTGGGCATATGATCGATTTGTATAATTGTACCTTTCTGTTTAGGAAAAGATCGCTCCTATTTGTGAGTAGCGGTTTTAAGAGCATTACTGTCATTCTGGATTTTATGATGGCCGATCTAATATGCGTTTTCCAAATGAGCGTCTTGTCAAACTGTACACCGAGGTATTTGACTTTATTATCCCATGGAATGTCGTTGCTCGTTGCCCTCGTACTTTATTGTGCGGTTTGGTTGCCTGAGTGCCCTGGTGAAGAATATTGTTTGACTTTTTTCTGCGTTCTTCAGTGTATTCTAATGCTTATTGGAGTTTACTCAGAATGATGTTGGGATTTTTTCCTCTGTATAGCAATGCAGTGTCGTCGGCATATCGGGCAGTTAGAATGGCATTGTCGGTCGGTATGTCGTATATGAATAAATTAAATAAGAGCGGAGAGAACGCACTTTCCTGCGGAACTCCAGCTTTGATGCTTCTTTGTGTAGATAGGACGTTTCCTATACGTTTGAAACCATCTGTGATAAAGTTTCTTACCCGAACTAGTTGGGGAGTAGTCGATAGCCCTTTTTTAAAGCCATGTTTGCTGTCCGAGAATATTTTGTAAGGGTTGGTCCAGTCTTGCAGTTCTTTTAGTATTAACTTATCGAAAATTTTGCTCATACTGCACAATAAGCTAATTGGGCGGTAGTTTTGAGGAAATTTTTTATCTTTACCTGACTTAGGAAACATTAGAATGGTGGCAACTTTCTATTTACTAGGATAGTGTCCACGCCGAAGACACGCATTGCATATGGCCGCAAGATGCATTATGGCCTTAGACGGAAGGTGTTGTAATAATTTATTGGTTATCCGATCATGCCCAGGGGCTTTCTTGTCTGCACAGTTCTTGATTTCGCTAGCGATATGTTCAGGTGTGATGAATTTGATGGTGGGAGATTTTATTTGGTTGATTTTAATTATGGCGCTTTCAATATCTGCAATTAGTTCTTCCGATGATGTTGGTGGGTTTGGGAAGAATTGATTTTCTAGGTGATCGGCGAAGGCCTCTGCCTTTTCATCCGCGAGGTTTTCAGAGATATTCCAAAATTTGTAGTTGTCTTCTGCCGCATCTTCGATTGCCGCCTTCCAGATTTGATTACGAATTTCAGCAAAATGCTGCTTGATTTCTCTGGTAAGACGATTTAATTCGAATTTTAGCGGTGCTGCATACCTGGCAATTTTCTTATTTTGGTCACCAGCCAATGTGGTATTGTTAATGTATTTTTGCTATTAGTTATTGCGGTGGAATTGTTCTGTTTGACCAGATTGATGTTATTGGTGAGTGAGTCAATTGCCAGATCTATTTCTTATTCACTGCGTAGGATAGGAATTTTGGGTAATTTCTGTTTGATTTTTTGAGGGAGGGTGGTCCAGTCAACACGGTTATTGATTTGCAATGTTCTGCTGATTTGTGTATGGATATCCAGAGTTGCAGGTTCATGATCTGAACTTAGATCGTTAGTACACCATATATCCAAATCTGTGTTTACATTGAGGGTTATAAAAAAGTCGAGAACGTCAGGCCGGTATCCTAAACGATGGTAAAATGTTGAAGATGCTTGACTACATATGGTTAGAGAGTCGTTATCGGCTAAGTAATTATTGAGTTCACGAGCTTTTTTGTTAGTGATGCGACTGCACTACGATGGGTGTTCCGCATTAAAATCACCCCCGATGGTAGCTTTATCATGCCAAAATAAAAGAGTATCGTAATCTTCGGGGTAGAACTCGCACTTTGGTTTGTGATATATTCTCGGTATAGATAATTCTCAATACCAATTTCTGCTAAGATAGTTGTATGTTCGATGTTATTAGTGTCTGAGTTATTTATTACCGTATGTTTTATGCCATTTTTGATACATATTGCTGTCCCGCCTTTATGTCCATCTTATCGTGGTGTGCCATGATGTTTGTATCCCGATACGTGCATCCCTCTGTTGTTTGCGCGTCCACCGTAGGGTTAAGCAACGCATGTGATGATCAAGTCTTATATGGAAGTAATAATAATTTGTTAAGAAAATGCCACAACTTATCGCAACGAGTACAAAGTTGCTATAAACATCTTAAGAATAGTGTAACGGGAAAAGTAATGAGGAACTTATCGTAATGGTGTCGGATATATTTCAAGTAACAACCTTTTCGTATGAACATTTATTGTGTTATGTATAAGACGAACAGATCTTGCTTACAGATCTAGTACGTAGAAGAAGAATAGAAAAAAAACAGTATTTGTCGGTTTTTTACATTTTCTGTTGAAAAATAATATTTGAAGAAGTGTGAGAATAAAGGTTTATTAAAATCCAGCTGTATTTTCTTATATTTATGCAAGGATATAACAGTTTGGCGACGAGGTAGAAAGAATTCACGTTGGTTACAGTCAATATTCTTTGATACTATAATATATGCTTAAACGGTACATCATTTGGTCGAAACGGTATTCGCAATAGAATCCTTCGATATCACTCAGAAATTTGATAGATTAGGTTAATCAGGCTGAAAAGTGCTTTTAAGGTATTTGCAATACCACTAGATAAACAAAAGGCTTACTTATTACATTATACGGGGCTTACGGCATACGACGTACTTTGCGATAAATTATCCCCTGGATCTCCAGAGGCTGTCTTTTGAATAATTTGTGGAGACGATGAAAAATCACATTATAACCCCACGCTATTAGAAATTGCGGAAATATTTTATTTTGTGCAAAAGAAACAGCACGAAGTGAAAGTTGTAAATTTAACTGCTCTACAGAGTATGGAAACTGTATGCCAGTTTTGTAACTACTTAAAGAAGGCTTTAAGGAACCAATTTGTGTTCGGATTCCAAAATGAAAATATTCAGAGTAGAGTGCTAGAGTCTAAAAACCGTACCATTGAAACAGCAATTGAAATTGCAAATAGCATGGAGATGAGTGCCAGGAATGCTGCGAAATTGCATAGATCTAATAGTTCACAAAACGTAGATAAGGTTAGTCTAATTTCAAAAGAAATTGCAAGTTATATTTTCTTTTTCAAAAGTATAACATGGTGTTCAAGGAAAATATGGGTGGGATTGTAAGTCTTCAAGCTAGCTTAAAATATGCCAAAATTCTTTACAAAAGCTAAGCAAGTACCTCTTGCTTTACTTCCTAAAGCAGGGGAAGAAAGTGCATTTTTAGAGAAAGACGTTAGAAAGGGTAATAAGTTCAGAATTTGGAACGCCCATAGTTCCTGTTTTAAAGACCAACGTTTCGGTTAGAATTTGCGGTGATTTTAAAAGTACATTAAATCACTATCTTGTACTTAACGAGTACACTTTACCTACGATAGGCGAACTGTTTTCTTCTATGGCGAGGAGGGGGGGGGGGAGAGAATTGCACCCTGAGGATAAAAACTTTTAACTTTAAGTACATCTAAAGGATTATTCCAAAATACACAATGAATGTATGGTTTAACTAGTGCGCCTGCTATATGGCGGAAGGAAATTGAAAACGTACTAAAAGATATACAGGGGGTTTTCGTCTTCCTTGATGATATAAAAATTACTGCACCAAATGGTGACATACATTTCCAAAGATTAGAATCTGTTCTTGCTAGGTTACAGAATCACAATGTAAGAGTTAACTTTGCAAAATGTCAATTACTATATAATTCAATTGAATATTGTGGTTACTTAATTGATAAAACAGGTATAAGTAAAACTACGGCCAGAGTGGGAACTATACATGAATCTAGAATACCTACAAATAAAACTGAGGTTAGAGCTTTCGTTGGATTAATTAATTACTATGGTCGATTTTTTAAAAATTTGAGTAATATACGACATCCCATTTACAATTTGTTAAAGGTAACACTAAATTTTCATGGACTAATGGATGTCAACAAGCCTTTGAAAGGATCAAACAAGAGATACTATCAGACAGTATCCTTGCACATTTTGATCCTTCTTTACCTCTTGTTTTGGTTACTGATGCAAGTCCATGTGCTGTGGCTGCTGTTTTGTCACGTGTGTACGTAAATGGTACAGAACGTCCCATTCAATTTGCTTCACAGATGTTAATCACTGTTCAGCAAAAATATGCTCAAATTGATAAAGAAGCGTGTACTATAATTTTCAGTGTTACAAAATTTTATTATGACCTATATGGTAGACCGTTTACTTTATTGGTTGATAATAAACCATTAGTCCAAATTTTTGCACCTTCAAAAAGTTTACCTACTCTTATAACTGTTCGTATGCAACATTATGCTTTATTTTTACAAAGTTTTAATTATAAAATAAAGTATAAAAGTACCCGTAAAAGATTATTCAAAGTATAGTTATAACGTTGCAGATATTTTTGAAATTTTTCAAATAGAGACGTTATCTATCACAATCACTGAATTGCGAAAAGAATCTGTAGATGATGGTGAGTTATATAATTTATTACAACGTCTGCAGTCAGGAATAGAAATAAAGCCATGCTATAGATTTAATGTTCCACAAATTGAATTTACTTTACAAAATGTTTGCATTTTAAGAAACGATAGTGTAGTAATTCCAAAGAAACTACGTCTTAAAGTTTTAAACGAATTACAATGAGCTCATTGTTTTAGACGAAGAAAATGGAGACAACATTAGTTTTTCTGATCTGGCAATGACAAAAAAAATCCTACTAATAAAATATTTCAAAATCGTGCTACTGAGGGATTTTTTGAAATATGAATCAACAGACATTTAAAAAATAATGAAAGTTTTGGTATTTGGATTTTTAAATAGATATATTACCACTGATGAGCCCTTAAGATCGCTATCATTCGCATTTCGAATAGGTCATTGTTATTTAAGTACTATAGTAAAGAATACGTTGGCATTGTTGAAAACTAAATTCGTGCCAATTTTTTTAAGACTCCAATACCATTGATTTTAAACAAAAAGCAGTGGAGTTTGCTTATAAATGGAATTTTCCAAACTGTACCTCAGCTATTGACGGGTTCATTATTCCACAATTACGACGACTTTTTTCCACTGTACTTCTGGCGATGGTGGATGCAAACTATAAATTTATTGCTGTTGATGTTGGATCCTTTGGAAGAGAAGAAGTCGGCGCAATATTTTTGAAATCCAACATGGGACAAGTTTTAAATGGCTCATTCGGATTTCCTGAGGCTTGTAAACTTCCTGGGTCAGATAAGTTAGTGCCCCATGTAATAGTAGATGAAGCCATTACCAGAAAATCTGTAATGAAAATCATTTAGAAGCTGTTTTTAATTACAGATTGGGTCGTGTTCGAAGAGTAACGGAGAATGCATTTGAGTTATTGATTCAAATTTTTAAAACATTTTATCAGCCAATTAATTTGGACACGACAACTATTGACGATCTGGTATGGGTATACTGCTGTCTAGCAAAATTAAATCGCTACAGTTACTTTTTCATCTAAATCTTACAGCAATAAACATACCTACTTTATTTATGTGAATAATTATTCTACTTTTAATAGGTTGAGTCACCATATTCCAATGTACTAAATTACGAACAAGACCCCGAATACACACTAGCTGCTGATGATAGTGAGGGTTGATCTGAATTAGAATGTTGAACATAACTATTTTCTGATAAACGTTCCCAATTATTGAGTGGTTGGATAGTCAGTGGATAGATGGGTTGTTCTGGAACTGAATATTTTTGTTCTAAATCGGTCATTAAAGCAAACATTTTAACTTTTGTCTCAATTTTATCAGCATTTGGTAAAAAAACGGAGTTGCTTTGTATTTATTGTACAAGCACTTCATATTCTGAGGGTAAAAATATTAATTTCCACATGATGTCGTTCAGGTGTGTCGCGGCGTACTGCTCTTAGAGCAGTCATGTCGTCATCAACGACATGTCGCGTATTACAAACCAGTTCATACAGTTTCAATAGAACCACAAATGAGCGAATTGTCGCTACGGCTTGTCGCCGCGACCTGTCGCGTCTTGGAAACCGTACCTTAAGAAACCTGCAATGTACTTCATCTGATAAAGAAGTTCAGTTCAATTTTTATTTCATTACCGTATAACCCCTAACACAGTTAAGGATTAAGTCCATCTACTTTAATGTTTGGTAGGTCTATTAGGTCCAGATTGGATACATTTAAACCTAAAGAAACAAATTTAGATGCCAAGATTGAAAGTAAAATTAGATCTTTTGAAGGAGATTGAGTAGAGGCCAGAGATTATACTATCAGGTTACGATGACGCACCCTGTATATAGGATGTTATAATGACGTGTATGACGTGTTTTGAGTACGAGTGTATTGAGTTTGAACAAAAAAAAAATTTTTGTGTGTATGTATAATGTATGTGGGTGTATGATACGCCACTGGAAGTTTACGAGAAATATAATTCTGTATGTAGATACGTGTATTTGAATATTATAGAGACTTTAGTGTTGGAATAATTAGATTCTGATGAATGTAAATGTGAAGAGAAATTTGTTGATGGGACGATAATGCTTTCCACTGTATCGCTACTGTTTTGCTGCTGATAAAGAATGGAATGTCTGAAGATAAGATGAGTAATTTTGGTCAGAAAATGTGAAGAATAAGTGTAGAACGTGTTAGAAAATATGTAGAGAAAGATTGGGTATGTTTAAGTGTTAATTTCAGAAAGTTTTCGTAATGTTGTGCAATTGTTTTGAGAATAAATGGATGTATATGGAATTTGAGACCTTAGACGGTGCTTGTTTTTGCAAATATTGCGGAAGCAGATCGAGCGCAGGTTCGAGATAACGGTTAAAAGTTGTATAATGGTCCAGAGTGGCTACTGAATGAATGTGGTGACGAAAAATGATTTCTTCATGAAGTAATTGTAAAATTTGTAAGTAAAAACAAATATGGCGATGTATTGTAATTACACGCGTGCTTGCATAGAGGGTAGCATCTGTTGGAACTATGACATTTTGAGTGAATACTATTGGAGAATATAACGCGGAAGGAAGACATGTTTAAAGATGGATGACTGAAGTTATAAATAGGAAAGCTTTTTCGTTTTTGGCTGTTGCCTGTGGTGAAGGTTGGCGGAAGACGCGCGAAGGGTGTGTGATAGAATGGGATGATGTTGGAGGATATTTGTGAATTTTAATGAGGCAGTAATTGTTTAAACAACTGCGTTACCCGAAAGGGGATGAATCGTAAAAGACATTCATAAATAAAACGATAATTAAATTGGGATTGAAGATAAAAATTAGTTTGTTTATTTTCAAGAAAGTAATAAGTGCGTAAGCAGATTTATAAAAGATAACAGCTGTTATGTTAAAGTGTTAAGTGCAGCGCGTGTTCTTGTAACGAGATTCAGCTAAAAGTATTTATGAGACCACCTGTTAAGTGAACGAAGTGTTCGTTGTATATTAAGCCGATGTTTAAGTAACGTTATATGACATTGAAAGTTTTATTTGTATAAGGGACTAGATTGGTGTAAAGGTTGCTAGAAATTTTAAGAGGCAACCAAACGTATACATCTTATTACGTGTTATTAGACTATTTGTGAGTACAGAAAGGAATAAGTGTTTGTGAAATTGTGAAGCATTTGTTATGTGCGTTCATGCAATTTAAGGAGTACCAATGGACTACAAATAATTGATTTACGGAAGAAAGAAAAAAGAAAATCCAAGGATTTATGGACAATTTTAAGTAAGAAATTAGATTTAGGAATTTTATGAACTCATTTAAGCCCGATTATCTTTTTGGTTAGTTTACTTGCGTATTGTCGTTTAAATTATTAAATAGCTTTGAAAGGAAGAGATAATCGTTCTGGAGTCTTATTGTATGGTTTGTTCTAGTAGTAAGAATGCAGGGGTATTTGGTGGTTTAACTTTCAACCACGCTGATGTAATTTATGTGAATATTTGTGTTTTTGTTTTATTTTATGCAGGACAATATATTTATCGTTATATTTTTACTTTGTTGTTTATTTAGCCAGGTATGAAACACAGTTGTAACATTTACTTAATTGGTGATCTTGTTTTGACAATTTTAAAAGTAAGCTTTGCATATTTTTGGATTTTAAGATCAATGAACAACCTGAAAAGTCATATTAGCCAGGTTGATTGCAAAATTTTCATGTTAGTTTCATTAACGCAATGCACAATTAACGGATCAGCTGTTAGTTTAAATTTCATTAAGTTTAATAATAAAAGTTGGAGTTTTGAGAACTGACGCATATTTACGAATGTCAAATACGATTCAGAAGTAAATTAAATTTAAAAGATATCGTTCATGTTAAGAATTTTAAAAAAATTAATTACCGTTCATTGAATGAATTTGAGTGATAAATTTTATTTTGGAAGTTTTGGTATACGAGGTGTATTCAAAAAGTTTTTAATAACCTGGGTAGTACTAAATTTATTGGAGTTTGAGTTGAATTGTTTTGGACGAGTGTTTGTTTTAGAACCTTCGTATATGAGTTTACCGAGTAAGCATAATCCTACTTTCCACAATCAAGTGGGGTTAATTAACATCCAGCTTAAGACAATTATTTAAGCGAAGTTTCGATTGTGGTGACGCCTAGAGACATATTTTCCCGAATTGAGCTATTTGAGTATAAGTGTAAGGTGTTTGAGCATATTAATCATTCATTTTACTTATTATTTCGACCACGCCCATCTCCCTGTTAGCTGGCTTGGCAACCCGCTTACATTAGTAAGCCTGCACGACGCCTAGTGCGGTTTGGACGTGTAACAATACTCATAAGGGTATGTGGCGATACGGTAAAGTTATGGAAAAATGAGGTAAATTGCACTATACAATCAGATTAGATGATGGTCAAAATTGGAAAAGACATGTTGATCAGTTAAGATTAATTGGGTAAAATACGCCCCTACAGTTTGTACCTAATATGCCTAGTACGGTTTAAATTAAACCAAATAATAATTGTACATCAAAGTTATATAATAATCCTTATAATTCTATTCAGACTGAAAAGGACATAAACGTAAGTGCTACGCAAAAATCACCAGCATATGAATCTGAAGTAATAAAAAGCTCGCCTTATTCAGCTGCGGATATTGAAGCGCCAACAGATGCTTGCGATTCTACTATACCTTCATATAAGTCTACCGGTGATATACCCTTACGTAGGTCTCAGCGTACTATTAAAACTCGATGTAAGTTAGATCTCTAAGTTTTTTTCTGAATTATAGTATATTGAGTATCAAGAACAGCAAGGGACGTTTACCGGTCGACGGTCACGTTTTTTGTCCGGATACCGGTATAACCCTTAATGTTCGTGGCGCTCATACGGTTTTTTTTGCATTATTGTATTAAATGTATCACAATTGAAATTATTTAATTTCTACTAAATGAACGAAAAGTCAAAAGTGACGTTTTAAATAGAAATGTCCAAATTTTTTGCTCTTATTGTTGTGAAATATAGTACCCATATATAATTTTACGTTGGTAAGTAAATGACGTCGGTAAGTAAAATCTTACCGACGAGTTAGGCCTCGCAACCAGTGAACATATCCTATTGTCTTGGGAACAGATATGGTAAATAAACAAAAAATGTCAATCGCGCAAACAAGTTTTCTCTTTAAGACTAGGAGAAATGTTATGTATAAGACGAACAGATCTTGCTTACAGATCTAGTACGTAGGGGAAGAAAACAAAAAAAAACAATGCTTGTCGGTTGTTTACATTTTCTGTAAAAAATAATATCTGGGGAATTGTGAGAATAAAAGCTTATTAAACTACAGCTGTATCTTCTTATGTTTATGCAAGGACTTAACAATTATATATCTCGTTTTAGTTTTTACAGCGAAATAGCCAAGACACGACGGCAAGACCTCAAAATGTATCCATGCTACTACCGCGTCAACCCTCAACTTCAAACTACCGCGTGGGATACAAATGCACTGCAGCAATTTTTTATGGAATTGGCATTAAATTAAATGCTTTTGATTTAAAATGCGTTTGCTGTTTACTATAACACATACTTTATTTTATCACAATACTTATACATTGTTTTTTTACAACTACTACATACGGTTTGTTTCCTAGAATGTTCTCCGGATACAAATGTGCGGTCTTTTCCTCTGGAATAGAGGAAGCATATTCCACTAGATGGTACTGTTGAATTTGACATTTGTTCAATGTTTGGATTTATTTCCGGAATACAGTCCTGTATGCACTGTTTCACAAACGAGGACAATCTGGGCATTGTTAGAGACTGCTGTATTATACGATCTCAAACCAAACTAATTCCCAACGACAGAAGAAATTTTCTTCGTGCATCGAATTACGTTTTCTTCATTAGGTGAATGGAAGTTTTGCCCCGAACACCCATTCTCGTATCTAATCTCGACTAGATTAATTCCCTATCGCTGCCATAAACACACCTGGACATCCTTAATTATCTACCCTGTATATACAACACCTATTTTACAAATTAAAACGTTTCACACCTCCTGGTCCATGTGATTTTTATCTAACTAAAATTATACTCACCTGATATCCACACATAATTAATCCTGTTGCCCATAAGCCCGAAATATAATACACATAGTCAATAACTACTGGAATAATTAACATTTTTCATTTCAATTACAGTCAAAAACACCTGTTGCAATTGTCCTGATCCATAAGGATTACCAGAATTATATTTTATTTCCTTTTTATTATTTACCGAGAGTCTCTTTTAGTTAATTTGTTATTAACAGTTACTATTCTCTTTGTGTTGTATTAATATTTCGAATAAAACCTGTTTAATTTTAATGTGTCCTAACAATCATTTTATCCACAAAACAGTGAGGCGGTTTGAGCCACGATCATGTACGTCTCAATGCTGAAGAGAGCTACCAGAAATTTGTTTTATAGAAGAACGTCACAATCTGGCGGCTACGTAACAAATTTCTGGTAGCCCTCTTTAGCATTGAGACCTACAGGATCGTAGCTAAAACTGTCCACTATTTTGTGGATAAAATTATTGTTAGGGCACATACAAATTAAACAGGCTTTATTTGAAATGATAATACAACAAGAATACTAACTATTAATAACAAATAAACTAAAAGAGACTCCCAGGAAATAATAAAAAGAAAATAAAATATAATTCTGACAACCCTTCTGAATCAGGACGGTACTGTCCAGTTCAAACGTCGTTGGATGCGCCCTCTCTGTTTGTAACTGAAATTATTGTGATTAATTCCAACATGTGTTTTTAATTGTAATTGAAATCAGAAATGTTAATTATTCCGGTAGTTATTGACTATGTGTATTGCGTTTCGGGGTTATGGTCAACAGGATTAATTATGTGTGGATATTAGGTGAGTATAATTTTGAGTTAGTTAAATGTGTTGGTCACATGGATCCGGATGTGTGAAACGTTTTACTTTGTAAAATATGGATTGTACATACAGCGTGGATAATTAGTGTGTGTTTATGATAGCGATAGGGGATTAATATCGTAGAGATTAGGTACGAGAATGGGTGTTCGGATCAAAACCTCCGTTCACCTTCTATAGGGATAATGAGATGGTTTGGGATTGATTACTTCACAGAGAAGTAACTATTTGTTCGGGGCCGAAACCTCCGTTGAATTAGTGACGTCTGTGCTTACATTACAACCTTTTAAATTACATTTCTCGTTTGTGGCGGAGTAGTACAATTATAGAAAAGGTTATAAGGGACGCACTACGTGAGAATACGGGGTGGTACCTCCAGCAAGTCACGTGTAACGTGCCTTTGACAAATTTATACCCCAAGCTCGATGCTATAAACAGCCAAGCCTGTTTGATATAAATGTGCCTGCAACAGGGTAGCTAGAAGTAGTGGGGCGGATTATGGATGTCTGGTGGACGTTGGTGGATGGTTTTGTGATATGACAGGTGGTGCATTTGATGGTGAGGGTGGAATGAATAAATGTGAATGTGAATGTTGGTGGCTGGTCAGGTGGATCGTAGTGGCTGGTCAGGTGGATGTATCGAATAAAGTCAATACTTCTAATGATTATAAATAAGTGTGGAAACGTCCGACCAGGTAAGAAATTGTATAAATCGATAAAGGTAAGGTGCAGGTATATACTCAATAAGTATGTTTGTATCTGGTCTGGTAAATAAGTGTAAATAAGTTAGAATAATTCAAAGTAAGTAAAATAAGTATATTCGTGTGGCTGGGGATCTGGTATATATAGTGAGAAATCTGGAGTGGGAAATAGGATAACAACTGATCACATTTTTAAATAATGATAGAGCAGTTTGGAAGTAACTAGGAAATAAGGTTTGATAGGAATTATTTCTAGGAAAATTTTGTGTTCAATACATTGTTCCGGGCGTTATTGATAGACCCAACGCCTTTTGTGTACTCCATATCGTTACCACCGTCTCAATGGACGCCTACAGAACACCTATTTATTAAAAAATATTTACAAAATTCACAGGCTCAAATTTCAATAGCATTGGTTTTCTGCCACACTCGTTTATTGTCATTGTGATTCTCGTTCCATTTTCTGAATACCACATTGGCTTTGTAATTCGAGGTCAACTATTTCTTGATTTATAAATAGTCTAAACGTCTGTTCGACTATTTATCATGTGCTAAATTAGATAGACGCCTACGACCGTAATTTTTGACCGAAAATTTATTACAAGTAATTCCAGCTTTGTAAACTAAACTACTATTTTTTCATTTCACAATTTATCTGTTTACTTCCAGTAAAAGTCTATTCATCGCACTCTTCCACTACACCATCACTAAACTGATCATCCAGATAATCTATTACAACACCATCTTGTTCACTTTCGTCATGATGTAAAACGCAACGTAATTCATAGCAGGATTTCACGCTTGAAAAGTCATAATATCGTTCGACGATCTTGTAAACACACGCACACAACAGTCAACAACACACCATCTGATGCCTAACTGTCAGTTGAACCCCAAACTAAGTGTAATGTCTAACAAATGACTTTTGCGCATGCGGTTTGAGGTCGCCGTCTCATTAACAGTCAAATTTATAACAACCACCAAATACTGCGTGGGGTACAAACGTACCCCGTCTATTTTTTTTGGATCATATTCTAGAGAAACAACACTATGCGCATGAATTGGAATACTGTATAGTGATATAAGATTGGTAATGTAATAAAACCACAACACTTAATTACAACAGACAAAAAGATATAATAAATAAAACACTACTGGGGCTCGTTTGTACCTCACCAGGTAGTTAGAAGGTTACAGTGGACGTGTTGTGGTAAACACTGATAATGTGAGTTTTGGGATTTTAAGTTTCGAAAGACGTACGACTATTTTAGTAATATAATTTGAACAATGAATATTATACCTTGCACATTGAACGGCACTTAAAATTTTAAATTCAATGAGTTTCAAACAAGACAGGAATCTATCTAAATCAAGGTGCCGTTAAACAAGCCACCCTAATTTTCTAGTAATCAGCTGCAGGAGTGGTTGATTACGCACGGGAGCGAAATTGAGGGCAAAATTACAAAAAAATCAACTGTACAACAAAATTCAACCTTTTAGGCCCAGAGGAAAAATTATGAAATTATGTAGTTGTGATTAAGCATGGATATAAAGTTTTACGATTGCCTCCTTACCATTGTCAACATAATCCTATTGAAACGGCATGGGTTTTGTAAAAATTATTGTAACAAGCAAATAAGTTACGAACCTCTATCGAATAATAGAGTTCAGAAATTTTAGCATGGGGATTTACCCAAGTGTTCTCCTAGAATGTGGTAGCGTACGGAAAATATTATTTCAAATAACATTGGGAAACAACCTATAGGATGTCTATCGAATGAAAATATCCCATCTGTCATTACAGCACTAGGAGAATTCGATTCAGATTTAGATAGTTATGTGGATTTAAATTATTTCTTGACATCAAAGTTTTAGTAAAGATACGTTTAGATCCGTGGGCGCGAAAGCAGCATTATTGTGGTGAATTCCATTTAGCCAACACTTAAATGGGTATATTTCTGGTTATTTATTTTTATGTGTAAGTCAAAAATAAATTTTCACATTAGATTACTTATGAAAAACGCTGTGTATTTCCTGCATGGGTTAAGTTAAATAGATATGTATTAATGTTCTGGTCACTTATTGACTTTGTAGCCCAAAAACAAAATTTGCATATAAACACACCTCTGCATGTTGTTTAATAGCTAAGAAAAGAAAGAGAAAAATGCACTCTGGATTTCCTGCATATTTCTCCCCTGCTTTTTGTTTTGGAACAGTGGAGAAAGGAGAAGGCATTCTCATTAGTTTTTACGTAAATTTGATTAACAAAAGATCTGATTGTATTAGATAAGACGCGATGATGTGATTTATGTAAAGAAAGTACCATTTTCGATTTATGTAGGTAAGAGACCTTCAAGGTGTGAAGACTAAAGTTTACGATTCATCACCTTTTTTATTATTTAATCAGTTTCATTTGTTCAGTTTTGTTGAATTTGCTTTTGATATTGATTTGCTAGCGTCAGTTTTGTTTATATTGCAAGGATCAGATAATATTGGGTGACTTAGTAACGAATGATGTAGCCAGAAGCGTAGCAATAATCGAACGTGGTTGAACATACAGCAAAGTTGCCATCCACCGTAGTGCAAATTGTTTGATGTAAACCAGGGAGTATGTAATAAGAAGAGGAAAAAGCAGAAAACGCTCAACCACAGCTGCACATGATCGTTTTATAACATTGTAAACACCGCGAAGCAGACGTCAAACAGCAGTTCAAACTAAAAACCTACTGCAAGATGTAAGAAGGTGGTCTTAAGTTATACGTGCCAATAAAGCCGCAAGACTCCAGGGACATCATCATGTAGCACGACTATAATTTGGCCGAAAACGCCGAAATTGGGGTGACAACCTGTTAGGTCAAGTGTTCTTTACGTGCGAGAGCCGTTTCTGTGTAAATTTGACGGTAGGGAAAGATTGTATCAACGCCAAGAAGAACAAAACGAAACCTTCAAATTTACTGCTACTTTTGGTGAAGGTTTATTTATGGTGTAGGGCAGTATATGTTTGGGGGTACGAACAGAGTTAGTGGTGACTAACGGTGGATCATTAACTGCAGATAGGTACATCAAAGGCCATGTGGAGAAAGTTTCATTTTAATGCAGGACAATACAATGAATTAGACCGGACATGAACCCTATCAATCACGTGTGGGACGTGTTAGCAAGAAGACTTAGAGCACGAATTCTTGCTGTTCTAAACAACGAGGAGGTAAGAATTGCATTTATTGAGGAATGGGACGGATTGCTTCAATAACTAATCGATGGCACCACCAGAAGTATGGTAAGGCGAATAACTGCAGTTGTAAGGGCTCATGGAGAGAAATCACACTATTGGGCAAAGTAAAGAATGCGTTTAATTATTCAAACAAATTCAAAATGCACAGTAAAGATATTCGATTAAAAACAGTATTTTATCTGATACCCAATACTTCTTTTCCTCTTCAACAGGTTGCGCATAATACAACTTTTGTAACACACATTCCAATTACTTCACCTAAATTTGTGTTAAGATATTGAGGAATTTTTTTTTGTTAGATGATTACGGAATGTCAGAAAGCTTATATGGATGGCAAACGAATGGTTGGTATCTGAATGAGCGATTACGACACATCACGTAAAGATGGGTTATACTCAAGAAGTAGAAAAAAGCGGCCTTGTAATAGATAATTGTAAAATTGAACAAATGTGTTTGGATTAACAAATATGCTCTTTTTTTAATTGAGGTGTGCAAAATCTAAAAGTAGATTAAGTAAAGAATGTGAAAAGTGGTGGATAAAACATACTTAAAGAATAGTTGTTTGGAATAATCAAATAGTAGTTATGTTTAGCAACACCGTTACCATAAATATCCCAATTTATGGATTACTTATTATATAATATCAGTATTTCTATAGAACAGTTGGTTTATATATAGTACGTGTCACCAGCTTTGTAGTGATTACAAGATTTTACGTTTCTTTATTACGGAAACATCCTTAACAGACACACTTACAAAAATTATTCAGTTTGTTTGTGTAGGTTACTGGTGACGTGCTCATCTGGTTTTACTACTTTTAAGGTGTTGTTTTTTTAAGAAAAGGCATGTCCCGCCTTATCTTTAGCTATCAAAAGCGCTTTTGTGGGAGTGAAAGAAAGGAATATTAAAATTTGTGTATTTTCAATTTTAAAGAGTGAATTGTTTTCAAACTTATTTGTCGATAAAAATTTTTATTAATTGTTAAACGTAATTATTTAGTGTTTTGTGTTGCATTTCTTCTGTAAAGAAACAGTTTACAAGTCCTAAAATGCTGTTAACCTTTTTTTTTATACGCTTAGCCTTCTTTTATTAAGCATATAATAGTTTATTACTGAAATCTGCTTCGGTATTTTTTTACTTACAGTTCTTCCTAATTTATGCAGAATAATTGTATAATTTTGGGTTCAGAATATTATATTCCTGATTCTGGCTGCTGCTTTTTTTATTTCACCATAATTTATATTGAGCATTTACATTTCTGGGTTTATTGACAACTGATTTCGTTTACGTATGAAATACTGAGTTCTGAAACTGCTCGACAAATAAACTTGAGTTTCGCAGCATTGTATTTACTTGTTTTGAATTTGTGCGTGCTTGCGTGTGTGTGCGTGTGTTTTCTTACAGCACCGTGTTTGTAGTGTCGGAAACGTTACCCTCTTTTGTAGTTAGAGAATGTGTTTCAAGAGAAACTACATGACGCCTACAATATATTCTTTAATGTACTGTTCGACCTCCCACGCTTTGAGTGCTTTAGTGCACAGTGGTCACTCATTTATAATAAACACATGGCTATAAGCAACCGTCAGTTTGAACACGTTACAGCTAAACAAATTACTTTCTTAGAAGTGTTATCATTTACTGACGACGATAGCTGGAATTGTTATCCAAATTTTCGCCAATGATAGGAATTGTTATACAAGGAAGATTCGGATCTAGGAAAGTTTACCGAAAACAGTTTACCGAAAACAGTTTATCGAAAACAGTTTACCGAATGACAATTAACCGAAAGGTGAATTTACCGAAACAACAATTGGTCGAATTACAATTGACCGAAAAACATTTTTACCTAAACACAGTTTACCGAAAGGAATATTAACCGAAAATGTATCATAATGCTATCAGGTACGTGCAGGTTATGTATCTAATGACATACTATTATATAAACGAACTTTTCCTTCACACTTTACCAAGGCTTAGGACTTGCAGCTAAAATTGCTGGCGTGTTTAAAAAGTCGGAAATTAATTCCTTTGTCATTTTTTTTGTATTTACTTGTGTTTTGATTTTTTTTTTGTTTTTCTATTTTTATGCTACCATTATATACAAAGTCGAAAACGAATTCCTTTGTCATTTTTTTTTGTATTTACATGTGTTTTATTTTTTTGTTTTTCTTTCTTTATGCTACCACTATGTACAAAAGTTTTAATCTTAATTTGGATCTAATAACTTAAATTATGGGCTACACCACGTAAATATTAGAATGAAAAACTGTACGACGCTGATAAGCTGATGTTTTTAAAGGGAATCGCTTCCAATTTAAATTAATAATAATAAGGGTTTTTTAAGTACGCACGTATTATTTCAACGCAATGAAAAATATTATTAAAGCTCCTTCTTTGCATATTATGTCATTTTATTTAAAGCAGCGTCGGAATTTTTTCGGCGGGAAATGACCGTGAACCATAATTTTCGGTTAACTTCTCTTTCGGTAAACTGTATTTCGGCAAAAATGTTTTTCGGTAAATTGTAATTCGGCCACTTGTCCTTTCGGTAAATTGACCTTTCGGTTAATTGTCTTTCGGTAAACTTTCCGGGACCAGGAAGATTCGAGAGACTAATTGAAATTCGGATACAGCTTAACAACTTGAACTGGGATAATGGATATAAACTGTCGGATACTTGGGTATCTGTCTATTTTTAAGAACTGAAGGTTATATAGTATACAACAGTGATTTAATTTTAATTCTTTGATTTACTTATACCTTATTAATTTTTATCGCCTTGATGTTACCTTGTTAATATTTGTTAATATTACGCCTGACGAGGGACAGCGCTCTGCCTGAAAGCTTACGAAATAAATAAATAATTTCACTACATTTTTCCCAAAGAAAGTGTTATTTAACATGTGATTCGGTAAATTTATTTTCATTTTAGAAATAAACAAGCTGTGAGGCAGAAAAAACATTTTTAAACAATTATTTAGATCTTTCAGTATTATTAACAGAACGCTATCATGTGTTAAGGAAATCCTTCTTAATTGCAAACTTGCGATGTTCATAATAATTATAGTTTTGAATGCGCACAGTAACCAATTTCAATTATCTTACACTCTTATACAGATACGTGACTTTGATTTTCAACCATAAAGAACGAATTGCAAAATCTCAGTAATAATAAATCAATTAATTTACTGACGTATATAAAAAAACAATCCCTGAAATTATTCAATTAAAGTCAGATGTTTGAGATAAAAATAAAAACATAATATAAGGAAGCTTATATTAATTATAACTTAATACTAAGTTTTTAAAATCAATTAGTAACTTTTCAAAACAGCAAGAAACTCTAAAAACTTGTTTAAAATAATACTGTTCAGTTATTAAAACAGACTTTAGTAAATTAAAACTTTGAAAGAACCTAATTGCAACGTTAAAAAGTAATACAGTTTTTAATATGAATTTCAATGAAATAAACGACTTTTCTTGGAACATTGAGTTTCTAATAATCATTCCTTTTTACTATACTATCTCGTTAAAGAATTATTTAGTATTATTTTACATATACACATGAACGTATAGTATCCTCGCCAGGAGTGTTTGCCGCTGCGTCATCACATACAATCATATGTTGTAATATCAAAAACATGGGTCAAAATTATTTTCGATATAATAAATTCTGATTAGAAAATATAACCCGAAATGGCACCACTTAAAGCTGCAGAATTCCAGAATACAATTACTTATTTATTGTGATTTATTTTGTAAAAATTAGAGAACGTTGATTATCGTAATGATAACGGTTGAAAAACAATATCCTTGAAATCTAACAGGTGTTTGGTACGTTATTTTTGCAGCATGTAGGTTATAACACATTGCTACCCTATTACAAATAATGCAATTTTCAACAAAATGTAATCATTTAATAATTAGAACGGAATTATAAAAAGAGGAGGATGGTTGTATTGTAATTCAATTGATAGGTTAAACAATCAGCCTGGAACTTTCGAGCTGGAATGTTTACACCTCACAATGCTACTACATTTCATAATCATAATTTCTTATTGTTTTTGCCAATTCAGTAGCAATGATGGCCCACAATAAGATGGTAACATTGTAATATTTAAAAAATGCTGAAATAGGGGTGTGTTGTGATTTTTAATTCACCCCACACATTATTTATACTTCTGTCAACTAGAAAATTTTGAGCCTTTCAGTCAGTCAGTGATTTGCTTTAATTTAAAAAATGTCTGGTTAGATATGTTCGCTTTCCAACATTGATGTAGCTTCAACCTGTAAATAAATGTTAAAATATCTCGGACGCCGACTTATTTTATGGAAAACAAGTAAACCTTAAATGTAATAAATTTAAAACTAAAAAAAAACAATAACAAAGCTTATTATGTATAACTTCAAGTTGTAAAGTAGAAAAAAAAAAACACTAATGTTAGTAAACTGGGTTTAATTTAAAAATTCATTATGAATTAATGCTTAGAAATGAAATACCTACAGTATTCTTACATTTTGGTTGTCACTGTTGTACTGTTACTGATAACTAAATGCTGCTGAATACACGCTTTTAAATTTGGTTATGCAATAATTCTTGAAATGTAAATAACGCAGGGTTTTGATACTTGTTAATCCCAAAGATGTAAATTCCTTTAGAAAGCAGTCAAACTTAGTTGATTTAAACGGGTTAAGGTGCCATCTATTTATAATTTTTCTGCATTGCAACAAACTTTTACTGCGTCATCCTCGATCAATTGAAACGTATAGCGTACAAATAACGGTAAAGGGTAAAAATACACAACAAAGAAAAGTTATCGTAAAAATAAAAGTGCCTAAAAAAGGTAAAACATCTCAAACAACGTAAAATAGGTTCAAATTGCACTTACTGTAAAACTATACAGCACTTTTCAACAAAATTTGTAAGAGAGCAAAATGGGTGCTCTTTTCGCTTTTAATCATCTACCAAACGATGCAAATAAAATCCTTGCGCATGACCTGTCTGAAACTGGAACAATATGCCTACGAAATTACAATAATTGTAATGCATGTTTTCACCCACTATGGTATGCAATTTACATGTCACCAAAATGAACGAAGTTGCCTACATTATTGCAAATTTCAAAATAACATAAAAAGTTTGTTTACAACATTATTATACAAAATGGATTTTAAGTTACAGGCCTAAATAAAATGGAACTATTATTATTCTTACAAAGATGGCATTTAATGTGAAACATACATTCTATGATAAATATGTGAATAAATATCTTGAAAAACATTTTACCACAAAATATATTGTACTTACATAATTGAAATACATTACTAATAGAAATTGTATTAAATATGAACTAACACACTTATATTACTAACTGTAGTCGTAGTCAAAGTGTAAAACTTCTAATTGGAGTCACTATCTACATCCCAGCTTTCAGAATAGTTTCCGATTTTAATAATAAGTTTGTCAACTGTAATGTCCAACATTTCTTCCTGCTTATACTATAGCTTCGTTATTTCTCCAGTATGTAGCACACAATTAGCCCATAATGATTTTAGGGAAAAAAGTTTACTTGCGGACGATTAGGTGAAGTGATCTCGTTAAGTATTGTTTAAGAAGTTGAATCCGCACTTCTGCGAATTTTTCCAATAAAGTTCTACGGTTGGAGTCTTTTTGACTTTGAATTCTAGCGACTGGATTGCAAGATGAAGACTTCTGTCACTTATTAATATGCGACGGTTAGGAATTTCTGCATTTAAACTTAGAGCTGTGACATGTTTTTCTGTAAATAAATTAGTACGTCAAACATGTGTAAATGATTGTGATGTAATATTACTCACTTTGTACATACATACTTGTAATGTATTCCTAATGCCCATTTTGGATGTTTCAGGTGGATCGTCAGATTTTGCTTTCTTACGTGGTCGTTTTTCACCCGAACTTGTTAAAGCCTTGATATTTCACACCGTCTTCTCAGATATACCCAACGCGCTTGCTACACGCTGTGATTTCGTGATTGCAATGAATTAAGATATACACAGTCAATGTCATTTAATGTCGTTAAAGTGTGTAATAAAGGATAATTAAAAGAAGTAAACGTAGGAAATTAGGAAACAATCCAAGGATAAACAAAAATATGGAGGTTATGATGTATTGGTCGAATGAGAATTACATTCAGATGCATATAAAACAAATTGATTTCGCGTTTATAGGTTTACTCTCTCTACTACATTTGCTTATTCAATACCGTATGCCGATTTCGTCAAATACACTGCGAGTATTCATCATCCTTATTTAGTTCACTGTTTTATATGAGAAGACAGTATAAGAAAATTGGATAGCTAAATTCATAAATTACTGACGGAGCGGTAAACTCTCCTGGCGAGGATAATATGTAACACACTACTTCTTCATATCATAAACTGATTGTTTTAGTTGTTTAAGTTTAATATTGTCTAATAATTTTACATAAAGGTGATAGGCCATCAGGGAGGTCGGGGAGAGTAGATACTAGTGTAGGCAATCGTGACATAAGTTTACTTGGTCCCAAAATAATAGAGGGCAGTGACAAATAATAAAGCTGCATAGTACCTCAATACATATGGACCACTTGAGAAAACTACATTTTTGGCTCAAAATGGCGGATGATGACCATGTTAGAGGTTAGATCATTATTCCATGGATGACAACTAATTTTTTTGGCGTTATAAATTGGTCTATGACTCATAGTCTGAAGATTTCCGTTTTTCCTACTTCATAATGCCTTTAGGTATGTGAAAGCAGGTCAGAAAAAGGATTTCGACCATTTAGGTTACCAAGTCGTAAGAATGTATCTATAAAAGTTTTTTAAGGCGATGAAAGTGCACGAAGGTAAAATGGCTGGGTCAAGTACATTGGGAGGAGTGATATAAAGAAGTGGATAAATAATTTGGAATAAAGTGGTCGACAATTGTTACGAGCTGAGTCCGTTCCAGATTTGTTAACAAGAAGGTTGTACTCAAATGCATCTAAACAAAACCAAACTAACATTGGTCTAAAATATTTAAATTCCGATTGTAATGATGAACGAATCTAGGTACAACTCAAAATCTGATGTAATAACACTGTTTTTAGAAAAGCATGGGGTATTAGAGAACCTGTCATCGAGCATTTGTGATGAAATAAATATCTTGCTTAAATAGTCAGAACATCAAGAAAGTGTATATGTTCATACCCCCAAATTAAAGTTGCAAGAAAATCAGTCAATGGATCTAGTGTTTATAAGAGACACTGTGAAGAGCAAGATAGACGGTACACTAAAATATTCAGTGAAGATAAGTTAATGTTTTTAAAAATAGGTTCACAACGCGGAACAAAATAATACGAAGAAACACTAACCAAAGCCTTAAAGTTGTACTTAGCTTATAGCAAAAAAGGTTATGAAGAATTAGGAAAGCAAAACCTTCCTCATCAGAGTATACACACAATACAATATCGTATTAGGAACTTGAAATTTGGTACGCTAGATGGCATATTCAATCTTATGCAATTTAAGATTAGTAGTGGTTGCGCTGTCTGATGTGTTACAGTTACCTACGTGTTATTTTTTTAAACATTGCAAGTTTCCGGCCAGAGGAAGAGGAAGACAATCCACTAATTGCCTAGATGGCAATTAAGCCAAGACCGCAATAAGACCAGCGGGTCAACCTACTACAGAAAACGCTTTTGGAAGTTTTTACAACCATGCGACACATGCATTTGCTAGAGAATCGAGCAGGTGGAAATATACAGCGGCCTTTGGGACTCCTGTTGTTTCAGTGAAGTAATCAAGAGAATAATGACGTTAACAAAAGGTCACATGAGGTTAGTTTGATAATTGGTGCTTTCATATCGACATGGTGCCCCAAGATGGAGGCGTTTGGAAATTACTAATATACACGCTCGTGGACATAGTAAAATCAACAATTCCTATCCCCATCCATGCATGAAAAATGAGAGATTATTTATACTTCTAGGTGCAGTACGTGTGTTTATGTATGTGTTTATGTTGCTGGTTCGTTGATCAGTGACCACCATTTTTACCTTGATCAAAAAACTGCTGATGTGTTGGACAAAGATAGTGTTCTTAAATTCCGGCTTAAAGCAAATATTAGCAATCCAAATCGCATTGAAAAAGTGAACACGAGTATGAGTGTGGCTCTACTGACCCATGTTGTTGCAAAACGCCATTCCAGGTGGACTGTCTACTGTCCACCAAAGTAGCATTAGGCCTCCACGTATATGGGGAAATCAACAGAATTTTAGATATATTATGTTGAGACGTGTTACACAAGACGCTCTTGAGAATTCGTTTCGACGTCGACGTGGACGTTGGTACCCAATACACAAGGTTCTAAATGTGTCTTACGAATGGTGTGCTTGTCACAACTTGAGAGAAAACACTTATCATCTATTCAAATACTGACTCGAGAAATTCACCGGCATTGACTAAAGGACAGGAAATCCAAAATGATGATTTGGAGATATCACGTTTTAGTTGCGATGAAACTCACATAAACGTCCACGTGAAGGAACCTTTATACAATTTTCTCGGGTCATTAATTTAGAAAAATTGATTTTTAAAGACAATGTGGGGTGCATGGAGGTTGATGGTTTCACCAGACTGCGAGAACATAAAAGCAACAATCTTTGCTATGCCAACAGCCAAATTTTCCATTACATTTCTGAATGCGAATTTTCATTCCGATCGCATGAAGAACAATGTGAGCACCAAAGATGTTGGGACAATATTGCTAAATTCCGAAAATTTTCCGCCTGTACCAAATTTCCTCAACACAATAAACTCTTTACTAACATTATTTGTAAATAGTAGGATATATTTTAGTTTAAAGTAAACAGAATGTACTATTATATAGGACAAGTGAAGATAGCAGAAGTGTTGCAATGAAATTATTTCCACTTCTGTAACGTAATCAAAGTTTTCTCAAAACTTCTTTTCATGTATGACGGTACGCCAATGTTCGTAATGCAAGTAGTGTTAGGTTTTTATGATTAGGTATTTAATTTAATCTTAAGAGTAGTGCATGTGGGAGGGGATCTTGGTGAGAAGGAAACGAAGGGAAGGAAAGCCGTGGGGACCATTTCGTCGACCAAGCGCCGAAAAGTGCATAGAGCAAAGAAATCTGTTTTGAGAACTGAAACCCTGCACGGGTGAAACCTGGAAAGTTGTACGTAACGCGGGGTGTTGTGTCGATCGCGTGGCCAATGAGGATTGACCAACGACGAAAATACCCACGTGAGGACACCGGTCTTGGAAAGAAAGAGAAGTGGAGGTGGACGATCCCCGTGTAGAAACAAGAATCTTGCGACATTTTGTAGCATGCGCCTTACATTATCTTTGCATTCTGGAAAGGTGTGCCCGCCAAATTCGTCTGTGCGTACTTTAGTTTTGATTCATTTTGTTATCGATAGTATAAGAACTAGAGCTAAGTAGTATCTAGATTTGTTTAGAAAAGGCCCTTGAGTTTCGGTTCTATCTCCTTACTTCATGGCGTGATACCTGAACGGAAGCAGCTATTTAAGCTTCCTACGTGGCTACTTGCATAAGCGCTTGCAAAATTTTCCTTTAGCCGCTAATTAAGTATTGGGAATAACCCCATGAAGGTTATGAAAATTCTAGATACTGGTAGTCCAATTGCAATTTTAGTAAGTTTATCACAAATTGAGTTTGCTACACAACTAAACAGAAACCAACGGTCCGGTATGTAAAAAAAAAAGTTGTATTATTAAAAAGAAAGTGAAAATCTAGGTGGATGGCACATACCCACCTTTTGTTTTCATTAACCCTCTTAAAAATCTTAAAGCTAAGTCCAAACGTAACATAAAACAATTAGTTATAATTTAAATGTATATATAAATACCAGTGAAACTTTTTTCGTGTTTATATATTGAGCAATTGTATCATTCAATAGATATTTTTTATGAAATGTATGTTCTTTTAATTGCCATGTAGAGTTGTAACTAACTATTAAAGTTAAGGTAGTGGGCCAACCTTCAGCACTTATTGAGATATTTATATTGTTAGTTGATATTATTTTTTGTTTGTTGTGTGCTTTGTGGCCTTCCGTCATAACGCTTGGAGAACATACATTCAAAGGGAAAGACGAACGCAAGCTGTGATTACCTATGTACCCCTTGTGTTTGCGTACTACATACCAAATCAAGAAAGGTTGACTCCTAAGTTAATTAATCCATCCCATTAGAAAGCACAACAAACGTACAAGAAAGGTCAATGTTCGAAAATTATTACTCCCACAGCAAATTACCAAAAAAGAAGAAGCAAAGATGTAGGCTAAGAGGAAAAAGTAAACGCATTCGCTGGAGCAGGTAACATGGTTCCGAATATGAAGAAAGATGCAGCTTCAGGAATGGACCGACAACAGAAGCTTGAGGTTTTCAGTATAGAGGCGACACAGTATCATGACGTCTATTTAGGGCTACCATACCACGTTTATAATAAATAGAGTTATGTGATCCAAGTAAATAAAATCGCTAGAGACATAAGGAATTCACTAGTAAGCAGCAAGTTAAATGAAAGTAATGAAATCAGCCATTAATGACCGAAGCGATTTGGGAAACAGGAACTTGAATTCTGTCAATACGACTGTCTGCTGCTCCAACTAGTATAAATCGTAAGCAACAAGTTACCATCAAATATGCAACACTCTGTAATATAAATCTGAAGAGGTATGGGATGAAATACCCGAATGGAGAATATCCAAATCAACGAGATAACCTACTTAGTTTGTGGCTAATATAAAACATAAATATAATAACACACATATGTAAATTATGTGTAATAACGATGAAAGTTTATATTTACAGTCGATGAAGAAAAACCAGCAAGGTTGATACAAAACATTCACATTATTAAGCTAAGTTACAAATAACGGTTTAAATGCAGTTACGACCATCAAGTAAATACAAATTAAAGCCAGGTTTAATCGAAAACGCTACTGTTAAAAATATCTGAACTGGATATGATTACGTCAAGTGTTGTCAAGAAAGTGAAAAGCGACTTACTGGGTCAGCAGACTCAGGTTAGGTACTATCTGGGTAGCCAGAGGGTAATAAGGATAAGAATCCTCAAGTAATAACAGGAACGCTATCCAGGATAGTAAACAATCGAATATTCAAATATAGGCAATTGGGAAGTCAGTGTCTCACAGAAGGATAGTAAGGAGGATCAACCAGTCCAAACTACCTTATAAAGATTTATTCAACACCACCCCAGCAGCTAGCAGCAATTAACAAGGAACATCATTTGCACGATATCTAGATTTCAAAACATTACAGCAGCTAGCAAGAGATGACGATATAGTAGTTATTATACAAGACACCGAACAAGAGCAAATCAAATTCAGTATGAGTCCGATGATTGGAGAGGAAAGCTTAGACAACAAAAATGGTAGTTTAGACAAAGCAACGTTAACCGATGTACCTAATGTGGAAGAAAAACAGCTAGCAATTAAGTTAAAATAATCAGCATCGATAAATGAAAGAAAACTGTGATAACAAATCAAACTATATTAAGACAAATTGGGTGGATTTACAATATAAATAGTTTAAAAGGGATAAATGGGATTAATTTGATAAACAACAGTGGCATTTATAAAAGAAGAAAAATAAAACTCAACGAAAATTTAGCGCTGGCATAACTAGAGGTTATGTATGGTGCAATGTTAAAACAAAAACGAGTGTTCACAGAATTAGACATTGAAATACACCAATCACACATATCACCTGAAAGAGCCTACAGTAGTTCATTTTTAGTCACCGGCAGAATGTTACAGTATCGTGGGTTAAATGAGAGCAGCCTTTGGCTAAACTTCTCCCACTATAAAACAATACTACTACACTATAAAAGAAAGGCAACACAATGTGTAGTTTTAAATCGTAAGTCATGTGACGCCGCTACTGTAGTTAATCAAGAATTAGTATTGTAGATTATAGTAACTGAACCTAGAACAAGTATATTCTAATATTTAAACTGTTACAGGCATTCAATTACCAACAGCGTTGGAATTCCTAACCTTTGGGTACAAGCTTAAATAAGTTTCGCGGGAATAATATGTCAGATGTTATTATTATTCTAATATAACGTTGCATGCATCTTACAATCTAAATTGGTAATCTGGTCTAACGACGTACTGTAAACTATATTATTGGATGAATTGAAATCTGTAGGAAAAAACGTCATCCTTTTCGATGACGAGAAAATTTGTTTGAAAAGGGAGAATAAAAGGCACGACGGGAACCCAATGTGCAAGCCTTCAGTGCGGTCAAATTTAAGGGCTGTTTTGGACTGACGCAAATTGCCATAATAATAGAGTGTGGTTTTAAAACTGAATTCATATGGGATGAAGTATATAAAGATGTATGAAAGTTCTAAAATGATTGATGAAAGGAATTATTTTCAAATCAAATTAAAGCATTTCAATATATAGAAGCGTTGCCTATGATAGTTTTGTTAGAAGAGACCGTCAATGCCAGGTAACCAAAGTGTAGCGCCATAGTTATTTATATCTATCGTCATAAAAGTGGTCGTTTACATGACGCGGAGGCTGATTGAAAAACACGAGGACGCTTAGAGTCCGAGTGCCTCTTTAAAGCCTCCAAGTGATGTGGACAGATCTTCATTACGTGTTATGTATAAATTTTTACATCAAACCGCATATTTAACATATTTCTTCAAAAAGATTATTTATAATGTGAAACTTTGATACCTAATCCTTATGCTAAATAACATCGCGTTAGTGTTTCCATGGAGACTTAAAACAATATAAACAAACAGTGTGATTTTTAGCGCATTTTGCAATTTATTCTTCCTATTTTTGGGCTGCTTTACAAATACAATAGCAAATATGAGCGATGGCGAAAGTGAGGTTCCCTGTAATTTAACCGACGCTGCGGCTGCCGTAGTACAAGATTTGTTCCGCACACAGTCAAGAGAAGGATACGAAAAGGCGTCTAAAACTTTTAATGATTGTTGCGAAACCAAAGAAATTCATGAATTAACGTAAGGTGTGTGTTTGGCATATTTTGACTAAAAAGCTAGCACTTACAAACCCTCAAGCCTGTGGAGTTCCTTTTCAATGCTTAAGGCTATCTTAATGGTTGAACGTGATTTGATTATAAGGCGATTTTGCAAGCTGATTGCTTTATAGAAAGATAAATATAGGTTTTCAACGTAAAAAGTCTGAAGTTTTTTGACGGGACAATATGGACAACTTTTTACTAGAAGCTCCATATAAGGAATTTCTTATAATGGAGATCAACTACAATTGTATTAATTTTCCCCTGACTAAATTTGTCTGATTGTATGATTACGGGGTTAGCTGTTGCAATGCGTTGTGATGAATTGATGAAGTAAACCCTTGCCGAAGCAGATGAAAAAGAAAATCTTAATAGTGAAAATTCGTGACACTAAAACGTTTAAACCAAGGAGCTTCGTAGTAATTGAAGGAAACAATAAAATGATCATTTCGTTATATGAAAAATATGTGACTATGAAGCCCCCACATACACCACATCGACGTCTATTTGTGGCATATAGGGGTGGGAGGTGTACTCTACAGCCAGTGGATGTACACACATTTGCTGAAATGCCATCTAAGATTGCAAAGTTTCTTCAATTGACATAACCTGGGAATTGCTTGCAGTTCAGCAACTATATTAGTAGATGGTGACGGAGACCTACTGCCTTGATAAGATAAAGGAGTGGGTGATGGTCTTCCAGTCTTGCCAAGGGATATTTGAATAATCTACATATCACGTTCCTGTTTCAAAAACGTCTTCAAAATTCGTTCCCCTTTCTATAGCTGTCTCAAATGTTGAAAATACTACCATAATAATTAACACTAATTCTTAGTAAATTAATCAAATAAAATTTATTCTTGGTGTAACTGATGTATTATTATTGTAATAAGAGTCAGGTAAAAATATTACAGTACTAGTTTGGTAAAGACCAACTTCTAACGTCAAAGAAGCCTTGAAATTTCGATTTTCTTGACGGTTTCATGTAAAAACATTTAAGGTGCTTATACGTTCATAATTTACTAAACTGAATTAAGAAAAATCAAACTTGAACATTATATAATACAGTAACGTTAATGACCACAGGTGTAAAATAAGTTTCGCGAAATGAACTTCTACTAGTTAGAAACCTTTATTTTACTTAAAATAAGTATGGAGTCGTGTTATTCTAAGCATTTAGTTAAAGAAGAAATATTCTACACCTAATTAAATAAAGCCGGAGTCGTGTAACAGAAGGCATAAGCGTTTAACGAAGCTACTGCTAACCTGTAGAAAACTAACTTGTAAGAAAATTAATTTCATTTTATAATTATTAATGGGAGTAAATAATATTCATTTTGATTGATGCACGCAGATTTGAGCACCGATCACTGCATATTATGCGCTGCCATCTCACTCTCAATTGCGAACGCCTAGAGGGTCGAGCCAGTCGAACGCTTTTACCACTTTCCAAAATAAACCTAGAATACTGGCGGGATTTCAGACATTCTCTCTATACGCTTCGAAGAAGTTACTCCTTTTTTCATCTGAAAACAGCTAATGCTCTTAAAGCAATTTGTGGTATATTTAAACTTTAAAATATAGACGTATTTTAATTTTTAAATTTAAGCCGTTTCCTTTACGTTAGTTGTGTTTGTTTAAATAATTACGATTTAAGAAAACGTTAAACCCTGACAATTAGATTTATTAAAGTAAATGTACGTGTAAAGTTAATATACCTTCAAAGGGAACAGAACCCTTTAACTGGGGTATACATGCTTTAGCACATCGGTGAGTGATTGAATACGCTACGCTATGATAATTAGTGAGGTTCAAACCATGTCTATAGTGATCCACTCCATAATTTATTCTCCCGGATAAATTATTGTCTAATCTAGAAGACGCAAATGTTATTTTCAACAAGCTCATGAAATAATCCAGATCCGTACAACTCTCACTTTAACTTATTCAAGTTTGCGCTAAACCCTACCCTGTTACCGGATTTTAAAGGGGTACAAAAGTTTTGTCATCAACAATATATATATATATATATATATATATATATATATATATATATATATATATTATATTATATGTATATATATATAAATATATATATATATATATATATATATATATATATATAACTTTCCTGTTTTCTTCTTTTCTTCAGCAATAGAAAACTAACCCTGAATTGATACAGTGAACCTGTTTAAGTAAGTTCATCGAGCTGAACATAAAGGAAAATTAGTAAACTGCTTTGATTTTTTTTTTTATGGTTGTGGACCTGAACAGGCTAAATAAGGCCTATCGTGCTAAAGCACTCAGGAACACTTAAGAGGATGGATAGAGGGATAATGAATTGCCAATAGATGCCTATGAACAGCTACCTTAAATTTTCTCATATCATAAGTGAGAGGAAAACAGGAACTAGGGAGATCATTCCAGAGTTTAGAAGCCGTGTAGAAAAATGTGGATTGCGCCCGTTTGGTACGACAAGTGGAGATTTTTACTGCATACTGATGATGTGAATGAGCGAACCGAGTGTTTCTGGCAAAGATAGCCGGAGATGGTATCAAAGAATGTAATTCACCAGCACAATAGCCGTTGTAATAACGATAATACAAAGAAATAACTGAAACCATCCTTCTTTGCTCAAGGGACTGTATGTGAGAAGTTAAGGACGGGTCATTTATAAGCCTAATCGCTCTCTTTTGAATACGATCAACGATATCGAGAGCGTATTGGGGAGCACTAACCCAAGGGTGAGAATTATATTCCAGATGAGGTCGAATTTGGGCCTTATACAGCAGAAGGAGTTGTCGAGAGGTAAAGTACTGCTTAGATCTGTACAAAAAGCCTATTTTACGAGCAGCTGTTTTGGTAGCTGACGGAAGATGGTCAACCCATGAGAGATTTAAAGATACAGTCATACCCAACAGAGTAATAGAGTCTGAAAACTTAAGAACTAAGCCATTCATACTTACAACAGGAAATGATCGATCTTTTTTGGCGGACATAAGGTAACACTGAGTTTTGTTAGCATTAAATTTAACTAGATTATTGCTTCCCCATTCGAGAATACGTTGAATGTCTTTGTTGATTGAATTTGCCATTTCAGCTTTAATTCCTTGATTTGACATAGAAGGTGGATTATCACTATGAGTAGACAGATGAACTACAGTGAAGAGTGCTATCGTCAGCAAAGCAATGGATGGGGTTAGTTGTTGAAGAAATAAGGTCGTTTATGTACAGCAGAAAAAGTGTAGGCGCTATAACGGATCCCTGTGGTACGCCCGCGTTAATGCTAACTTCTTTTGAAAAATAGCCATCAACTACGACACGTATTCGTCTTTTATCAAGGAAACTAGAAACCCAGTTGATGAGCGTATCATTTAACCCAAACGAGGTGAGTTTGGTAAGTAAACACTTATGCCAAATTTGGTCAAATGCCTTTGAGATATCTAAAGCGACTACAACTGTTTCACCGGACTGCTCTACTGTATTGTTCCAAACTTGGGTCACATATAAAAGAAGATCGCCTGTTGAACGACTTTGCCTAAACCCATATTGGTGGTCACTAAGGAGTTTGTTAGTTTCAAGGAACGTGAGCAGTTGCTGACTGATGGCTTTTTCCGTGATTTTAGACAAAATGGAAGTGATGGCAATTGGTCTGTAATTTGAGGGATCGGTCTTATCACCTTTTTTGGGAATAGGTTGAACATTTGCTAACTTCCATGATGAAGGGAATTCCCCAGAAGATATAGAGATCGTATAGAGCTTAGATAGGACTGGTACTAGTTCGGGGGAACATTTCTTTAAGACAATAACTGGGATAGCGTCTGGGCCAGTCGCCTTATTGAGATCAAGCCTACTGATGATCGATTCCAAGAGCTTGTACCGAAAATGAATTGGTTTCATAACGTATAAAGAAGAGTTGACTAGGGGCACATCTTTTCCAGAATCATTGAGACACGAGTTTGATGCAAACAAATCCACAAAAACGTTGGCTTTGTCTACAGAATCAGCAACTACCGATCCGTCAATAGATGTCAGGGGGGGAAATGAAGATGTTCGAAAGTTTTTACTAATGGCTTTTGCTAAAGACCAAAATTTACGGCTGCCTAAAGGAGATGTAGCTAGTTCATTGCATTTTCGTTGTTCGAACAACTTTTTAGTTTTAGTGATGACACCTTTGCAGATATTTCTAGCACCAACGTATTCTACATGACTGTCAACCGATTTATTAGGTTTCCATTTAATGTAACATTTATTTTTTAAAGATATTGCATCAGAACCAGCCTTATTGAATCAGGGTTGGGAACGTGAATGACCTACACGGTACTGTTTTTTCGGAATGTACAATTCCATTCCCATGAGGATGACTTCAGATACTGAAAGAGCGATGTCCGAAGAAGAGGACGACTTAAAACAATATTCACGCCATGGAAATGTTGCAAAGAAATCCCGTAAATCACTCCATCGAGATGACTTAAAACACCATAAAGGTTCAATCGGTTTTACGAACAACAGTGGAATTAGGTACAGTAGAAATGATTTTTATTAGACAATGGTCGGAAAGACCTAAAGGCGAAAGAACGGAAGTTTTATAAACAAGAGGGTTTGATGTAAGAAAGAGATCTAGAAGATGTGGAGTATGGTTAGGGTTATCAGGGATTCTTGTGGGTTCAGAAATCATTTGTGTGAGATCACATGAAATAGCAAATGTTTCTGCACTATGACCAGCGGGATTTGTAGTAGATGAAAATTGAAGCCAACTAGAGTTATGAACATTGAAATCGCCTACAAATGAGATATCGCAAGATGGAAACTGAGACAGGAGATAGTCAACTTTCATACCAAGGTAATCGAAGAGGTCTTGAAAGTTGAGGTCATTAGGAGACCTATAAATGCAACAGTAGAATTTCACAAAATTAGGACCAGAATGTTTAAACCAAATCACGTCAAAATTTTTATTTTCTAAGGAAGAAACCCTCTTGCAAGCAATTCTGTCCTTGATGTACGCACATACGCCTCCTTTATATCGAAAGTTAGAGTGAAGATAGTATTGAGGAAATTGCAAGTCGGGTGACTCGGAGCTTTCAGAGAAGACTTGTGTTTCAGATAGAAACAATATATCAGGTTGTAATTGTTCAAGATGTTGGTGAATAACATTAAGATTAGACCTGATACCGCGGATGTTGCAGTAGTGAATCAGAAAGTTGATACTTTCGATGACCGAGGTCGCTTGGGCCCTGCCCTCCCGGACATCCGAATGGGGCAGGATTTTACGTCCGGAATTTATAACCCTAGAAACCATCTTACTTTTTAATTTGGGACTTTTAATCCGATAGGAAGACAGTGAGGGTGAGAAGGAAGAATAAGGATGAGAATAGATTAAGGATGATGGAAAAGGTAACCGACAGCCCTTACCGAGCTCAAAAAATCGGAGACCCAATATTAAGGAGCCCACGGTAAGGGTGGTGGTACCTCCCCGGCTGGCATGGAGTATACATGCCTACCACCTACCAAAATATTTTTATTATACTATAATAGAGAAGATTACAAGTATCTCCCTGCAAGAAAATTACAAGTGTAATTATTTACAGTGCAATTTGGTTTAAATTAAAAAGGATTGTGTTATTATAATCAGAGCCAGAAAATTAATATTAACTAGGGAACGTAATACAGTGACCAATTAACAAATTTGAATTAGTTAACGGAACACTTATTATAGTTGGTTTTATTCTAAGTAAGCACAGAGTAGCCATCTTAACAAAATTTACAGTTACCGGTTTATTTGTGAGGTCGCTAGAACTCGTAATACAGCTGTAGATGATGCGTTGCTGAACGACTGGGAGGGAATTTTTGTTATTTATGATTAGGTGCGTAAGGTATTTTATTTTATTTTGCCACCATAATGTTCTTTATATGTCCCCAAATGCGGGCGTAATGTGGTCTTTATAGCATGTAAATGTCATTGTTGCTAAGCAGCATGATTGACAGCAAACACATGACATGATATGTCACGTAAGTTGAAAGAATTATTGAAACAACAACCTTACTATACAACCTTTATTAATAAAAATAATAGTAATGAAACTTATTCTTTATAATAATTGAAAATACAGTTGGATGGATTTGAAATTGTAACTCCAGATGAGCCAACACCAAAGCTGACAGTTCCTTCGCCGTTTTGTGGTGTACTTATAGCTGCTGTACCAGTAATGTTCTGAGCAATTTTAATTTTATTTTGCAGAGAATTCTCTACATATGATTCGGCTACTTTATCCGATCGCCATCCACCAAGCTGCTTCAGTGCCCTTGTATCACCGCCGCTTTCTGCAAAGATCGTCGCCGCACTCCTGCGAAAGCAGTGCCCTGTGTACTTATGGGCATCCGGTAGATTGAGGAACTCGGCTATTATCCTCGGCATTTTGCCTAAGGTGTTTTTCCCAACAGTCTGACCACTACATTTGCCATTATGATACGACAAAAACAAGCTGTCAATTTTAGTATGTTCCGGTCGTAATGCTGCATATTTTCGGTACAAAGAGACGTAATCAACCAATCCATCGCTTGGTACAATTGTAAATAGCCTCGAAGTATAAGTTTTGGTTTTTTTGATCTTCACTAATAGCACTGATCCCTCAGTTGTTACGTCCTGTACAGCCAAATCGTGCAGTTCTTCGCGACGACATGCTCCAAAAATACCAAAGGCTGTGACAACCTATAAAACACAATAATTTTTATAATGAGAATTGGAAAAAAAAACTAAAATCGTTATACCTTAACTAACAAGTACATATGATCAGGCGCCTTCAACATGAATTCTTCAATTTGATGCCGTTGCAATACATAGGACTTGATCACCAACAGAATTATTCTTCATGAATTCTGTGAGTATGGAAAAACGAGATACATCAACATCTTCCTTCATTAACATCTTTTCCAATCTAGAATATAAACACCACAGTGACGACGGCTTATAGATCTTTGACTGCAAAAATAGATATTTATTGAATAGAGATAATTGACTAATGTATATATACCATCCTTTACCATTTGAGACAAGTATGCCATCACGACTTTTTCATCACATTTTGTGGACACATTTTTTGTGCTCCGCCACGCGAAAAACTTTTCGTACTCTTTTATGTATAAATATTTCGATTTACTTGGAATTATTTTTGCCTGGGCGGCCTCAAATTCATCTAACATTTCTTGTGAATAAATTTTTGCGTTTTCACCTTCCATTTTAGAATGCAAATTATTTACAAACAAACAGTACCTTAGCAACAATTTAGCAATATCACAGTATCCTAGTAACAACAAATTAGCCTACTGTCGACTTTATTTCACTGCATTTGCATTTAAAAACTTGCCGAAAATACTGAATCTTTTTAAAGTTTTGTTCCAGTTTCATGGTGCAAAATAAAATAAAACATTGTATGTACCACGGGCATAATTGTAGATTATGGCTCTCAGGAATATAAAAGCCCTCCGCTTCGCGTCCGGCTTTTAACATTCCCTCGAGCCATAATCTTCGGATTATGCCCTTAATACATAAATATCTATAAATTTTCATTATTCCTCCATCTAATTTATACGAACAGGTGTATTACACCATATTGTTTTATCAATCCAGGGCTGCCTATCGAACTTATTAATATTTTTCTATGCGATTAAGATAGCTAAGGATATATACAAAAGCTTAACTACATTATTACTATGCAGATGCTTTAGATAGCCTTGTACGTTTGTTATAAAGATAGGAATTTTAAGAGAAGTTTCGTTGAAATATGTCATAAAATATATAAATTTGCAGAAATATGCAGAAAAACTCAAAATGATAAAAAAATATGAAAAATCACAGTTTAAGAAAACTTTGGAGTATGTATCCTGGATTGTTTATAACATTTTTTATTACCTGCCACTGTGCACCTAGAGAATGCGGAACCAAAAACGGTTTTTTGCAAAAACTTCTACCGCTAAAATGTAACGAAATGAGAGAAAAGAAGGAAAGGTCACGTATTTCATTCCCTCCCTAAGGGGAGGGCAGGCTGTTTGAGGTTTTCAAGCTCCTTCAGCCACAATCATGGATGGCCAGCATACATACATACGTTACGTATATATGCATTGTGGGATTAAGGATGGGTGTTGTCAGGATAGGGTCGGAAGGAACGGAGTTAGGGTTCTGAGGGGAAAAATACTACCCCTGTTTTTTATAATGTCCACTAGTTTACCAAAATTTGCTAATATAGGCTAGTTTTTCAATAACAAACTGCATAACCAATGCTTGTTGAACTGGTATACATAAAGAACAAGAATTATCGAAAAAACGTATTGCTTCTTTGATGATGAAATAGTTATTTTAGGAACTAGTGCCCTGTCTACACATTTCTTGATGCAAATCCTTTCATTTGAGCCCTAGACGTTAGCCTAGGGATAAAATATAAGGCCGAGCACCAAAATGTGACAGTGGACGTGCTGCGAACAAAATTTTTTGTAATCGTTTATATAAAATTAAAAAAAATAAATTTCGAAATATTTGTTGAAATATGTCAAAATAAATACATAAATAAGACGTATAATATACTACGTTTTATCCAATAGTTGCAGTTTTAATAGAAGGTTATTTAAATAAAGAAAACAAGGTTAAAGAAATAGGTAACTATTTATTAATATTAATTTCAAAATGAAAAGTTACATTATGAAATTGTATTCCATTAGCAAAACTAACACAAGGGGGCTCATTTCCCTTTTGAGACATCATTTTATTGATATCTGTTACTTCAGAAGCAGAAGTAGAAGAGGTATCGAGAGCAGCAAGCGTTAAACAAGCTGTACTAGAAGAGGCAGCATCAACCTTAGTGTCGTTCAAAATTTTAGCGCCAGCACTATTGTCGTTCAAAATTTTATTCCCAATTGTAATTTTCTGTTGAAGGGAATCTTCGACATATCCTTCAGCTACTCTGTCGCTTTTCCAACCTCCAAAACGCTTCGAACTAGTGATGTCTGCGCCACAATCTGCTAATAAAGTAGCTGTTGATCTGCGGAACGAATGACCGGTATATGTCTCTGGATTTTTAAGTTTCAGAAATCTGGCAAAATTTGTAGGCATTTTTCCGAAAGTGTTAATGCCTGCTGGTTGAACGGTACATTTTCCTTGTCGGTAGTTGAGAAAAAGTCGGCTGGTTGTTATTTCTTCGGACGCAAACTTAGGTATCTTTGATACAGCTCTATTGGGCTAATGCCAAAACCATCACTCAAAATCGTAAAAAACCGCTTCTTGCGAGTTTTGTAAATGGGAGATGAACTAGTAGAATATCACTTTTTTCTTCTATATGCTCGATGCACATCTTCACTAACTCGTCACATCTGCACCCATCAGAAACAGCAAAAACAGCACCCACCTAAATATAAAACAATAATTTTGTAAAACAACATTAGAATAAGTAAAACACGTTCCTTTATCAATAAAAAGCTATCGTCTGGTGCGTCTACAAGAAATTTGTTGATTTCTTCTCTTGAGAAAACCGATGATTTTTTGGCTGTATATCCAGAATGCTGTTGTTTTATAAAAGCTGTCAACTTATGATATTTGCTAATATCTTCATTTGCATAGACGTTCAACGTAGATTTGAGCATTGAATAATGTGCCCACATAGTCGAAGACTTGTATTTTCGTGCCTAAATAACGCACCACAGATTGCAATTTATTTACGTATTAATAATAATTTGATAACCAACCGTCTGTGAAAAATACGCCAAGAAAACTTCCTCCAAGTTTGATTGCACTGCATCTTCAGTCTTCCAAGCTTTGAATAACGAATATTCCTTAACGTAAATTTTTTTAGATTTTGGTGGAAGTATCCCAAAGATGCAGCTTCGGCTTCTAGTCGAATGTTTTCTGGCATAAAACTCCATGACCTTTCTATTAGTAAAAATGAAAATGTGATCGAAAATTTGTTTTTCATAAACAACGTATTCATGACAACCGGTCGACCGACCATGACATCCAAGACCTGACTGCTTGACTATTTTTTATACTCTTTTTTAAATAATTTCTTCAAGTTTTTCGTGAAAAAAAATGCAACTGTTGAACAAAACGTCGTATATCACATGTGAGTGAAATGCCATTATAAGCACGTGAGAATTTGTCGCACTCGCGCGTCAAAAATCTCACTTGCTTATAATGGCTTCTTTTACTCACTTGTAATATAATCTACTATTATTCGCAATCATGTTGTAATTTCATGACAAGACATCAGCTGGGAACTAGATTATTACTGAAACTATCCGGGAATAATTATTACATACCTCGAAAACTATTACATACCTGTGGTGGGGTTGTATAACTATCCTGAAGCTCATAATTGTTACAATTAATTAAATTATGGGTTGTTATTTGATATTCTTTATTAATCAACGGACATACAACATATTTAAAAACTAACTAACTAAAAAAAGCATTAAGAATCTTTCCCAAGTCATAACAGATCACGAGATTACTAAGTTTTTGTTTTTTTTTTCAACAAAATTTGACAGTTATAATTTTATGTATCTATTGTCACGACCAGCTTATTTGGTTTTATATTTATTACATCAGGATATTTATTATTCAGAATGTTTAGTAAATTGTTATTTCTAACATTGGATGGTTGCGAATAAAATAGTATACAAACTTTTCAGAAAGGCTTCCTTGTGCGGTTCGTAATATACAATTACAGATACTGTAGAGTTATTTATTGATTTCCTTTTAGTGCATATTCAAAATTGGTTAAATTATTCTCATTTTCACAATAGTAAGCTTACATGTAAAGTATACGAAGATAAACAGAAAAATTTAAATATTCGCGTTTCGCAAAATAATTTGTTGCCGAAACATTAAAAAAGGTATTTAACTGTTCTTTGTTTATCATTTCGGATTCAAGTAAATTTAATGAGCTTATTTAAACAAATTTTAGTGTAGTTTTTTACATTTAAATCGAATATTACGAATTTTTCATTTGAAATTATTTTCTGCGACCAATCGGAATTGTTTAACATGTAGACAGTGACCTTTTATCGATCAACTCTAATGACTGTGACGCCTAGACACTTGACTACCGAGTATTCTTTATTGTAAGTGTAAAGTGTTTGAAGCCAAATTTCCAATATTACAGCTTACGGCCAATCACAACCCCCGTCATTGAGTGTAGTCGGCAACCCGTTTATTTTAATTAACGCATGTGAGCATTAGTGTTTATTGAACATGTAGAACTTCATACGTCTTAAAAACCATTTTTAAACACATTACTTAGGTCCCCTTTTGTTCTAATTGAAACGTTATCCCACTTATCGTAAAAAAATTAAAACAAAATTGACAATCTTGAACAATCGGGCATCAATAGATATAAATATGGGTTGCATATACAGTTCAGTCGTCTACTAAGTAATTTGATTGTAAACCCCTTACATTTAGAATTTACATCAGTTCTACATACATAAAGACAAAATTTACATCGATTGGGGCTTGTATCTCGATGGCTCAGATGGTTAGCGCGGTACAGCTCGTAGGTTCAAATCCTACTCGAGGTAAACTTTTTATTTATATATTGAATAAAATTAATAATATTTTTTACTTACATATTTACTTTTGAACTTATTCGTTCATAACAAAGACTTATAATAATTTAAAATTGGTTAAGTTGTTTTGGTATGTGCGAGTCCTTGCGGTATTGCAGGCTCACATTTCATTAATATACGTAATTTTATTGTAATCTCATTACATTTAGAATTTACATCAGTTCTACATACATAAAGACAAAATTTACATCGATTTGGGGCTTGTATCTCGATGGTGATCTGCACGCGGTACTCTAGCAAAGTACAGGTCGTAGGCTCAGATCCTACTCGAGGTAAACTTTTATTTATATATTTAATAAAATTAATAATAATTTTTACTTACATATTTACTTTTGAACTTATTCGTTCATAACAGAAACTCATAATAATTTAAAATTAGTCATGTTGCTTTGGTATGTGTGAATCCTTGCTGTATTGTAGGCTCACATTCCATTAATATAAGTCATTTGATTGTAATCTCATTACATTTAGAATTTACACTAGTTCTACATACATAAAGATAAAATTTACATCGATTGGCGCTTGTATCTCGATGGCACAGATGGTTAGCGCGGTACTCTAGCAAAGTACAGGTCGTAGGTTCAAATCCTACTCGAGGTAAACTTTTTATTTACATATTTAATAAAATTAATAATGATTTGTAATCACATATTTACTTTTGAACTTATTCGTTCATAACAAAAGCTTATAATAATTTAAGTTTCTTTGGTATGTGTGAATTCTTACGGTATTGCAGGCTCACATTCCATTAATATAAGTAATTTGATTGTAATCTCACTATATTAAGAATTTACATCACTTCTTCATACATAAAGGTAAAATTTACATCAATTGGGGCTTGTCTCTCGATGGCGCAGATGGTTAGCGCGGTACTCTAGCAAAATACAGGTCGTAGGTTCAAATCCTACTCGAGGTAAACTTTTTATTTATGTATTTAATAAAATTAATAATAATTTTGAATTATAATTTACCTTTGAACTTACTCGTTCATAACAAAAACTTATAATAATTTAATATTAGTCAAGTTGCTTTGGTATGTGTGAATTCTTGCGATATTGCAAGCTCACATTTCATTAATATAAGTAATTTGATTGTAATCTCATTACATTAAGAATTTACATCAGTTCTACATACATAAAGATAAAATTTACATCGATCGGGGCTTGTCTCTCGATGGCGCAGATGGTTAGCGCGGTGCTCTAGCAAAGTACAGGTCGTAGGTTCAAATCCTACTCAAGGTAAACTTTTTATTTATGTATTTAATAAAATTAATAATAATTTTTTTAATATAAAACTAGTTTAAAATCAGCTGAACATATTCTCTCATACATACAATCACGAGAATTTTTATAAAATTTTAATTGTATTAAACTAAAACACCAAACTTAACTTGTTAAAAATAATTAAACAGTATGATAACGGTCCTGTGACGTCACTCAATTAAATCCTCAACTTTAACAAAGATCTTTTGCTTTCGAAATCACTCTGGCTTACTCTGTATTTAGCTGCATGACTGGTTCCACTTTATCATTCTATAAAGTTATTTTCACTTAATGGCTGCCACGTTGAGCTGTGTCAAGCACACTCTGTATGACTTGATATTTTGCAACTTTTCGTATGGATTTTATACATCCAGTAACGTTCTTATACCATTTGGAGCTTAGCTCCAATCCTCATAAATATCTTAGTTGTGTTTTTATAATCGTGTATTTCAAAGTAAAATATGCAAAATTAATACTTTTCGATAATAATTACAGTTATTCTCGTCAGTTGCAATGACGCGTTTAAAGATTACTTATAGTATTGTGCATAGTTTATTTTAAAGTACCCGATTCTAAAAATCCAAAAAGTATACGTCATCTTAATTATGAGTTTTCTAACAGTTCAGAGAGAGCTTTCTCACGGAACTGTAGCCGTTCAAATCAAAAGTTGAATTAGTGCAACTTGAAGATAATAATGAAGGTACTAATTTAAAGCAAGAACGTCTGGGATTAAACTCAAAGTAAGTGTTCCTTCATATGTCCCCATAGGTATAAGGCCAGTGGACTCAAATCTGGAGACCTTAGCAGCCAGGCAACCAGACCACCGCAGCTGATCCATTTCCAAAGGAAATAAACTGTTAACCACATTGTCACCACCTTTGCTCCATGAGGCGGTGAACTGTCGTGCTGGAACCACATACTATAACGTAAATGGAGAGACGTCTCTTCTACCAATTCGGAAATAGTGTTGTCGAGAAACTGCTCATACATATTTCCATTTAATTGATCTTCCATTAGGTACAGATTATGCATTGTTGAAGATTCCACCCCAAACATTAACACTTGATTGTTGCTCGACTCTCCTTTATTGTACGTGGATTCTCTAAAGACCGGCAATGCTCATTGTGTCTATTATTGAAAGCATCTTTTATAAAGGTGAACACATTTGAAATAAAATTGACATTGTCAATGGTGTGATGTAGAAGCCGCCAGGAGAATAATATCCGCTGATGAGCATCTCTCGGAGGCAGCGCTTGCACATATTGGAAGTGGAAAAGGGTGCACGACCTCACGATACAATACTCGCCATATATAATTTTGGAATAGCTCCAAATTATGTGCGATACGTCAAGTGCTGTTATTAGATCACATCCGCTTCGTGTTGGTGGAGGCCAACAGTTTTTCGGAAAACAGGAGTTCCTGTCTCTTTAAAAGGTTTTATTGAACGTTTTGTGATTCAGCTGGTGTCTGTCCGGAAATCGGTGTTAGTATTCTCATGAAGCTTTTAGGGCATTTCCATCACAAAACCTATAAATAAAAATTATATCACTATACTCATGTACCGTGAAATCATTCATAATTAATTTAATGCTGATGTCACAGAAAATTATTGCGACAGGTAGATTTTTGTTTTTCGTGAACAAGAAATAATAAATAAGCCTAACGCGATTGCTTAGAGTAACTGATTGATGTGTTTAAGTGGGAAGCGCAGGAAAAGGAAAGGGTTCTCTATTCACCTATAGATAATGTAGCCAACCGTCTAGCTCACCGGTTGGGGCAGGGTGGATAAAAGATAGATGCTAAAGCCAGGCACCAGGCGCCGCTTCTCTTTATTAGAAACAGGCACCACTATCCCGGCTCCTGGATAGTGATGGCGAAGGAGGTGAGTAGGGAAAACAGGAAAGGAGCACACCAAAGGAAGAGAAATAAGGGACTGTTGTAGTGTAAACGACAAAATATAGTGATCGAACCAAAAACAACAAGAATTATGGATGTGGATCTATTTAGTCCACCCAAAAAGATATATTAATCTAAACATAAAAGTTAAGTGTTTCCCTTTCTACAATGAAAGACCTTTCATTTGCGTTTAACAGAAAGAAAAACATACATAAATAACGCTCACACAGCGTTTGACAATACTCAACCTTTAATAAAATTTACTTTCTGTAGTTGTAAAACATTCAAAGAAACCGTAATACCTTTAAAATATACTAAATTTATTTACAAATTATCTTTCGCAAGAACAGTTCAGTTTGCCCAAATTAGGTATCTAATAAACAAAGCAAAGCAACAAAAAAGAAAAGCTAAACACTGGCAACTGAGCGTTCCCTCAAGAGGTTAAATATAAGTAGTAAGATAAAAAAAACAATCAATCGCAAAAAGGAACTGTACTTGTTCCAATATTTCAAGAATCGCCCCGTATTTACTAAATAAATTCACAGTTATAACGCAAACAAATGCGACAAAAAAATTACCTGTAAATAACCTTTGAACTAGGTGGTAGTAAAAACCACGTGTAAATTAAAGAGAAAGGAAAGAGTATTTAGAATACAGAAGCTGTTATGACGTTAGTTCTATCGCGCAACTGAACAATCGAGAATGGTTTGTGCGCAGCGTGCTACTCGTCGAAAAAACAAAACGGTAGTTAATTTCAACTAGTAAGGGTGTGGTTCAAAAGTTATCAAATATTAAAATTAACAGTGATTATTATCAGTTGAAAAGCTTCCAAGAACCCTTAAATACAACTTAAGCAACAAATACAGCATTTTGTGAAATTAAACACCAACAGATATAATCTTGATCAATTACATTGACCTGCACAGTAAGTATGACAATATTGAAATTATACTAGTTAACTATATAAAAATTATGTTATAGCGAGTAGTGCTTTAATGAAATCACTGTCGAGTAATTTCGCATAAAGAGACGATAAGGTATGTATTTAAGTACATGCTATAGATAACGATAACACTTTGACCTTTGCTTATAGGGTGTAAAGGGTTACCCTAATGTAGTTACAGCACTAACATTGGTGTAGACGAATCCAAAGCAGCGTGAAGAATCAGTGGAACGCCCACGAAGAAGGAGTGTAGAACAGAACATGTTTTAACTTCTTTCAGTACTAACCATTAAAGAAACAGACATTAAGAGCTAACCAGTAAATACTAAGCCATTAAGTGATAACCATAACGTGGTAACCATTACGTGATAACCATTACGTAATAACCATTACGTGATAACCATTACGTGCTAACCGTTACGCGCTAAAAGGATATGGTAGGTAAGTATTACATAAAACGAAGGTTACATTAATTAACCCTTTTGTAGTAGACGGGCACATTAAAATGGCATGGACTATTTTCCGTAGTCGATCGAAGAGATGAGTAGTTTGTTTAGAAGTTGTACGCCTTCAAACGCTAACAAATAAAGTCATGTTTTACCAATACGAAAGAAAAATGTGTCATCTTACCCAAGTCCTATCAACTAGAATATTTGTTTAAAATCGCAGTTAAATGCGATCAACAAAGCTGGTACAGAGAGTGTAGAGAGAACCAAATATGCTTTGTCGTGGGTATTTCTTCCAGATTATACCAGAATAGTAGTCATAAATTTTCCAGAATAAATGTTGAAATTTTTCTAGCGTTGCTAAGATGTCGGTCGGCAGAAAGAAGAGAAAACGTGAACAATACCTTTTCGACCAAAAATTGTTATATAGATCACTTTTGTATCGATAAAAATTCAATAAAGTTCCAAATTATTGTATTTTTCATGCCTCTATCCAGATATCGCCAGGATAATTTCACACATTAACAATTATACGCTTTAAACAAGTAAATACTAAAGTTACATTACGCCATTGGAGTATAGAGGGCGTACATGTGTACTTCTTATAATTAAATTTATTTTGGCGAAAATTGAGCACGTTACGAACTTTAGCACGTTATATGTTACATGTAATAAACTTTGAACGGCTGTAGTTCCGTTAGAAAGCTTTTCGGACATACGTTTATTGAAGTTTTTATTTAAATTACTAGTGGAAATCATCCGGTGAAGTGTTTCCCTGCCGTCATAAAGCACCTTGTATTGTAATTATCATTTCGATTTCATTTAGAAGTTTTTTTGGTATTTCTCGTCTTTAGATTTAGAAGTTATCTGTAATTTTGTTCGATGAATATGTTTTGGCATGCTATAATTTAAAAAATGTATAATGGTACGTCTTAATTTTAACTTTTGGTATCTAGGTTTTTGGCTGCTTTACCTAAACCTTGAAGTAGATGTTTTACCCAAAATGTAACATAATATAAGGTGTACGTTTCAACGACCTTGCAGGTTATACCGACCACTTTGCAAATCTACAAATGGTACTAAACTGAAAGTGTTTGTTTTAAGAAGTTGAAGTATAAAGCTATCGCGCATGCCGACCGTCACAAGCAATGATCTGTATGTCTTCAGTTATTTCGCGCTATGTGAAGAGGCATCAAGTATCCTACCATATTGTTAACATAACACATAGTGCAGGTAAAGTGAATTTTGGTGAATTGCAGGTTACTTAGGTAAGGAATGTACATTATTTTAGTATTACGTGAAAATGTGAATTTTTTTATTTAATGAAATATATAGAAAATGTCATATAGCACTAACATATTAAAAATAAATACAAAAATAAAGTAGTCGGTAATGGGTTCGTGGCAAAACAAATCTGTTCTAAACAACGATCGCATGGTCGGTATCAGGAAATGATATGGTATTCGTTATTTGCAGCGCAAAGAAAGAATATGGTAAGATTGTCAATTTTATTCGTACTCTTGTATTTACAAAATATGTGCAAATGCAAAAACCTTTTACCGACCGCGAGAATATGTAACACTGAATCCAATATATGTAAATAAACATACACTTCAACGATAGATTTCTAAAAAAATTTAACATCTTTTACGGCCATAAAAAAATTAATATCGCATTTTATACTTGTTAAATTAGGTTGTGAATTTACTAGTATACAGCGTAAATGTCAATTTTCAAAATATGGAGGACCATTGTACTAGAAATGTAAGAACAAACTAAAATAAAGCTAATCAATTATGGTCAGTAAATAGGTACCACCGACCACTAGGTTGATAAAAGGAACCTCTATATTTGCTTCAGTGTCCTTTCGCCGACCTAGCTAACAGTAGTTAAATGTAGTCGCACCAAGCTTATTTACTATGTTTCATTCTTCAAAAGGAATTTCGTTTCAGAGCATCATGGATAAAAAAAGGAAACAATATACAAAAGAAGCCTTAAACAGAGCATTGGAATCTATAAGAGAAGGAATGAGCATTCGAAAAGCATCCAAAGAATATATAGTGTGCCAAAACGACCCCTATAGATAAGATTAATAAAAAATATGACGAAAATTCCACTAGCGGTGCTCAAACCGTTCTTACTAAAACTGAGGGGAATAACGTAATCCGGTGGATTTTCTATCTCGGAAGTGTTGGTTTTCCTGTTACCAGAAGCCAATTTATAGAAATCGTGGCAAACTTAGTGGCTCAGCTTCAAAGACCTAATACTTTTAAAAACGGCATCCCAGGAAGGCACTGGTATGAAAGGTTTCTTTCAAGGCATCCGGAATTGAAAAAAACGAGTTTCCCAGAATCTAACTCAATGCAGGTCTAATATTACAGAAGAAAACATTCGTAGTTGGTTCTTGAGAGTCGAAACTTATATTTTTGAAAAATTTGGAAGACATTTTGCAAGATCCAACACGAATCTTCAACTGCAACGAGACTGCGTTCTTTTTAGCACCTAAGGAGAAACAAGTTATTGTAAGAAAAGGTTCGAAGAAAGTGTTCACTAGAATTCAGAATGACGAAAAAAAATGTTTGACTGTTTTAGTGACTGTGTCGGCAGATGGTAGAAAACAACCCCTTCTAGTATTGATGCCGTATAAAAGGATGTCAGCTAATATTATACTAAAAATGCCGCATAAATGGTCCATTGGTCGATCTGCACGGGCTGGATGACAGGAGAAAATTTTTTCGAATACATCACCAATGTCCTCCATCCCTGGTTAATACAAGAGAATATTAAGTTGACAATTATCCTGTTTTTAGATGGCCATGCTTTACATCTAAGTTTACCTCTTGCTCATTTTTGCAAAGAAAACGGCATAGTTTTGGCAGCATTATTACCAAATTCGACACATTATCTCCAGCCATTAGATGTAGTAGTTTTCCATCCCATAAAAACGGCTTGGAGAAAGCAGGCACAAAAATGGCTCCTTGAAAATAATGAAAAAAAATTAAGTCCAGAAGATTTTTCCTTCCTGGTAGATATTTGCCTTAACGAATCAATTAAGGAAGATATAATAAAGAATGGTTTTCGGACATGCGGACTTTATCCTTTTGGTGCTAACAACGTTAACTATACAAAACTTATCGATCATGTTGAAATTCAACAACACATACTTTACAACCTTTGGCGGAAACTAACACTAACGACCCATACTTAGAGTAATTTTTATTTGAAATTGAGAAACGAATATAAAAAAATATCTTGTAACAATTCAAGGTATGGGGAGAAGATTGGTATGGTCATATAAATGATGAAAGCCTATTCCATTTTTGGCGAAAAACTAAAAATGAATTCAGTCCAGAACCACAAGAGGAACATAATGTGACCTTAGAAGCAAACATGCCATCAATAAGTAACATAAATGATTCAATGTTAAACATTCAATTCGATGAAATCATTTGGTCGGGGAATGAAATTATAGATTTGGAAGTTCAACCAGACGGTACTGTTCAGATACTAAATCAAGTCAACAAAGAAATGAATACAGACGGTAACGATTCTGTATACAAAGAAAGAAACAGTGAACCGGAAGTATCGGCACATGATTCATTTGGCATTCAAGTAAGAGAAGACAAAACAATCAATTATATTTCTCCACCTAAAACTCCATTAACGAAATCAACACGTGGTTCATCTGACATTCAAGAAAGGGAAAACATAACGATTATATTTCTCCACTTAAAACTACGTCAACGGAAAACGTCAATAAAGGCAATAGAGAACCAAATGTGCCAACTCCTTTTAAAAATATCCCCACTTCGTTTAAAATATCAGTATTTTAGCCAGAGGCTAAAAACAAAGAAAAAGTGATGAAAGCTACTAAAAAATTAATTACAACAGTTGCTACTTCTGAACAGTTCATACAATATCAGAAGAAAATAGACATGGAAAAGAAAAAGAAAGACATTGAGAAAGCTGAAAGAACCCTGAAAAGAAAATGTCCAAAAACCAAAGATAAAACCCTAAAGGAAAAAAGTGATTCGAAAAATGAATCCCATCAATCTGAAGACACTGAAATGGAGAAACGTCATGTTGTGGTAAGATATGAATCGTTATTGGTAATGACAGTTGTGACACATTAGTGAACACAATAGCAGCTAGCGGCAACAATTGGAAATGGCCCCTTAAAGACGATATTTTATTTTACGTTGATAACGATATTGTAGCAGATATTAGATCTCCTACTTTAATAAATAAAAGAGGCATTTACTGTGCAGTAGAAGTTGCAGATATACAGCCATCGAGTATTAAGTAATAAGTACGTAAGTACTTAAGTATTTACGTACCTAAGTACTTACTTAATACGCGAATACTTACAGACGTAATTGCTGATATGCTTTTATTTAGGTTTTTTGTGACAATCCGTTTTTTAAGCATGCCTATTTTATTTTACAACCTTACCTCTATTATATAATAAGTATATTTTTTCACTCGAAATAAAATTTTTATTGTTAGCACATTTTTGCGAATGCATCAACTTACACGTTTTCTATAGGTCGGTAAAAAGATCATATGTGGTCTGTATTAGCAGCACTGCTAGAAAGAGGTCAGTAAAATGGACATAACTTCCATTTTCAACTTACCCTATTTAGTTGGCATACATATTTATTAAATAAGCGAAAGAGAGGGTTTTAACTATGATTTCCTCTAGGTACGTATATGTAAACAAATGAAAAGTCCCGTCGGCAAATGTATCGTAAATCCTATTTTTTAATATTATCTGGAGCCGTATCTAAAGAGGTCGGTGAAACGTACACTTACCTTAGATAAAATTAGAAACTATGTTAACCGTACTTATAAATTGTGTTTTTAGTGTACAATAACACTTACATTTATTAATAATGAAAACTACTTCTTTGTTTGAAAATTTAAACTTGTCACAAAATTAAATACTTTCATAATGCTAAAATACAACATTTGATTAATTCAGCGAGTAACTTTAATTAATTTGCCACAACTTATACACTTACATCATACTCGATTAAATTTTGTTAAATGTTTGGCAATTACATGTAGCTTGTAGAATGATTCATGGTTTGTCAATTTGATTTGAAAATTATTTATGAACATAAGCCTGCATTTATCTTTGAACATAAACAACTAAAAAATTTTTTTTATAATGTAATAATAGGCTTAATTATTAATTTTCAAATTAATGACAAATTGCTTACTACGAATAACAATTAATTTCACAAACATTACTCAAACTCGATTAAATTTTGTTAAATGTGTTTTGGCGGAAATTACATTGTATAATTTAAGTAACATTAAAAACCAAATAAAGTTAAGCTTATTTAATGTATTTTAACAATAATATTATAAGTTTGATTTGACAAGTAATACAGTCATGTTAATATATTCAGAAGAAAAAATTAGGGGGATAGTTGGATTCTTTAAAGGTCAATACTAATGTGGTATACAACATACAATTCTTCCCCCCCCTCCACCGCTTGCTTCGTCGGCCATCTTAATTAAAAGATGTCGGACTCATAAAAACGTTAAGTTTAAATATCGTGCGAGCGGTTAGTTGGATTTTAACGATTTTGTTTTAAATGCAATAAAATGAACAGCTCTTTCATTTTTCTTGTTACTATTTTAATGGAAAAAGTTATCAAACGGGGTATATTTGGCTATTTCAGTAAATTAGATTAATATTATATTATTCTTCCAGCATACCTGTGCAAAATAAGATTGAAAACAAACAAAAAAAAACCACAATTTGTGTTACACATCAAAACTTGGATTTATTAGTTATTTTAGAAATTGATCTGAAAATTAAGCTTAAATTATAAAAAAAGCGTTACATATTTACATAAACTAAAGAAAACATTGTTATATAAAAAAAGTCCGTTACAAAAAAGTTAGTCACGTTAAAATCAAAAAGTGCTTATAATCATATTTCCAAAAAATTATAAATCAATTTCCAAGTCACTACATTCCGGTTGAACTGAATGTCGACAAGACATACCCTGACAAAATTCGCAGAGATTACTTCCTTTCCAAAACTTAATTTGAAGATCTACTGTAAAAATGTGCTCAGCACCAGCTTCTTTAGAAGATACGACAAATCAAACGTTTAGGTTGTCTGTAACTGAGTTAGAACAGAAATGAAGAAAAATCTAATCTCCCACGTTGCATAAATCAGTTTTGAAGTATTAGTGAAGTTAAATATTAAGATATCGTCTGACAACTGCAAATTGGTTTCTAATATCTTAAATATTCCTTTCGTTCCCATTTTATATGGATATGAAGTTGCGTCGCAACGAGTATAAATGAATATGTAAACAGCAAGCTGTTTCATATATAATTTGGCAGAGAAAACATATAAATCTTGCAGTCGCACTTCTTATTTTGGGACAAGTATAGTAGCAATATAAAAATATCTGTGTCGTCTCTTACTCTAATAATATTCTGTTTAAAGTATTAATGGCCGTATTGGCAACCAAAGTATCACAATCACTCTCTGCTTGCAAAACAGATATATTTATTTGAGTAATAAATCAAGCCTACGATGAACTTGGTTGTATTATTCTTATACAAAAAATGCGATTGTGTGGTAGTCACTGGAGTAGCGTCTGTAAAATCTATATTTGGAGTAAATTTTGTTTGACTTGGACGATGCTCTTCATCTTTTATTGAGGGTTTATAGTACCCATCGAAAACGTTGCCTTTGTGGTTATTACAAACATTTTTTTTTAATAACTGTGGACCTGAACAGGCTAAGTTTGACCTACCGTGCCAAGCATTCTGGAACACTTAGGAAGGTCGATAGAGGGATATTGAATTGCCAATAGATGCCTATAAACAAGCACCTTAAATTTTTCCATATCACAAGTGAGAGGAATGCCGGAACTAGGGAGATCATACCAGCCGTAATGTGGATTGCGTCCGTTTGATACGACAAGTGGAGATTTGTACTGCATACTGATGATGTGAATGAGCGAACCGGGTATTCCTAGCAAAGGTAGCCCGAGATGGTGTACAAAGAATGCAATTCAGCCGCACAATAGCCATTGTAATACCCATACTACAAAGAAAGAATTGAAACGGTTCTTCTGTGCTCAAGGGACTGTATGTCAAAAGTTAAGAACAGGTCATATAAGCCTAATCGCTCTCTTTTCAATGAAGATATAAAAGAAGATCGTTGAAACAGGACTACGTTCCAAAAATATTACATTTTACAATTTTATTCATCTGCATGGAGCAAGCGTCTGTGGGAGGCGAATTCACCGGTTTTATGATACTTATACTGTAGTAAAATACTGGAAAAAATCAGCTTATCCTCATTTTTTTCTTTTGAAAAGCAAACTCTCATTTAAAGTTACTGTGGCTATAGATCTTTAATTGGCATGTCAAGTTTCTATTTGTGAATGCATTTATCGATTTCAAATTAACGTTTATTACAAGTTTACACTTACATCATAACTAGAGTAAATTTTGTTAAATTTGTTGTTTGATTATGATATACTTCATTGTTCGCCTTCGTCCATTAGAGGGTGTTCTGATTTGTCATCATCAAGGCGGTTTAATGATATTTAATTTATTAAATATTCACTAAAATAAATTTATATTCCATAGCTGGCTTTATACGTTTTTTAAAGTGGCATATTAACAGCAAGTTTGTATTTGCGTTTACATATTTCACAAATTTATTTTGACATCTCAATTAATTCTTAAAGCTATTGGTATTTTCTATATGTTATCGAAACAATTAAATTTATTAAAAAAAATACACGGTTTAATACCCAAAACGTAAGTATTTTATTTTTTCATTTTCACTGAACACAAATTTGTTAGCTGTTTCTCTGGTTTTACAATTTATTTACTCTTAGGTTTTGATCTGCGTTAGTACGGTTTTAGAAATTTTAATAAATTCTGTATATTATACGTTAATTAATATGTGACCTTCTTTATTCTTTTTGGTTTTAGATATACATGACCTGACGATGAATTGCGCAAGTTTAAAAACGCGTAACCAACTTCTAATGTAAAGCAATTATTTTTATGATTGGAGGTTTTGTGAAAATTTCTAAATTGGTTCATTGTTTGTAGCTGCATCCATGTTGAATAATATGGTTCTATACAATTTTATTCAATAAAGTTGATCAAACTGAAGTAAATAAAGGTATTAAGCACATATTACGCTTTAGCAGTCTCAATTTTCAATTTTAGGAATGAATAATAATCGCGTGACTACATTTTTCTTGCTTTGCATACTTTAATGACGTACAAGAACGTCATCAATTTAAAAATGTAAAACACAAATAAGGTAAACATTAGATATAGTTTCTCGACATTTACAGACTTTGTTGAAACATCAAAGTACTAGAGGATAGGAGCACATAATAACTTCAATGAATATTTTATAAAGAAATGGAAAGGTCGTTTTATTATATTGTACTGAGTGGATCAAAGTACTCTGGAAAATCTTGAATTTAATTGAATTTTGACATTACGTGCTGTAAACTAATTCAAATATACGAGAATTCAAAATTAAAATTTGATCTACTGTCAATACATTTCATTTAGATTGACATATAACCTATCCAAACGTTGAAATTTAATTAACCTTGTTTACAAATAATTTGACGATTGAAATGCGGATACAATAATAAATGTATTTGAGTACAATTGTGTTTACCGTCATACAGTAGGTATTGTGTACGTATAATGTGTGTCGAAAATGAAAATTAAAATTGGTTTAAGATGAAACAACAATTTTGTTTAATAATTAACGTTTTCCTTTACATTACTTGCTTAATAATTAAAATTTAGCAATTTACTCAACATCCAAGTTTAATAAGGATATAACCTGTACCCTTGGTGTTAATTATATTTAGCTTAACTAACTTTTTCCTTTTTTTAATATCTTAATCATAATATTACGATAATAACTATAGTAAAATAATTTCATCACAGTAGAAATGATTTCGCGGATGAGTGAATGGAATTAGCTAATGTATTACTACGATAACATAGGTCAGAATTTGTATTTTAAATTATGCGTGCTTTGCCGATTCGAAAATAAAAATTTTTGTATACGGAGCTAACGTGATACTTTTTTTGCCGAATACTTGTATCCTTAGAGATTAGCCAAGAAGTCACTTTAGCTCCACATAAATATGCTATTTTTTCTTCAAACCTACCTAGGCCCAGTTATTTGTAATTGTTCGCGAAACTAGGTTCTACCATTAACCTGGATTTGTGTAGGTTGCCTTAAGACGTTAGACGTGAATTTTATTTACACGTACTTTAAAAAATGATTTCTCCTTGAGATTATAAAAATCAACATTCAGTCAACAGTATTTTATATTGTGCATACACACGCAAACACACACACCCACCACACACACACGCACGCACGCCCACACACACACACACACACGCACGCACACACACGGACACACACTCACCCACACGCACACGCACACGCACACGCACACACGCACACGCACACGCACGCACGCACACGCACACGCACACGCACACACACACACGCACACAGCACACTAGCACCACACACCACACACACACACACACGCACACACACAACACAGCACAGCACACACAGCACGCGCACTCACCACTCACCACCACCACGACACCCAACCACACACACACACACACACACACACACACACACCACACAATACACACACACAACACAAACACACACACACACACACACACACACACGCACACACACACACACAGCACACGACACCTTACATGAACACGAGAGTCACTGAAATCAATGGTCATGTTCGCACCACAGTCAAAATGGTTCCAATTTTATTCAAAAAGTTCATCAATACGAACAAGATTAAGCACCAACCTTCACACACCAATCACACACTAGAACACAACACACACATCATCACACTTAACACACACAACTCACAATCACACACACACACAACACGAAACACAAAGTCACCGACTTACAGACGTACACAAAGACCAAGACAGAGCACAAACTCAAGACATCTAAAACAAAGCACAGCTTTATCAACGCACGGACAAGCACCGAACACTAATTTCATTGAATTTTGCATACTGCAAACTAATCAAATACAACTCAAAATAAATTATCACTTCAACACATTCATCACACACACACACACACACACACACAGTCACACTTAATCACTACAACAATTGCGATCAAAGCGGAACAACATAAAGATTGACACAATGTTACCGCAACATGGATTTCACATACGTTCAACACAAATCACACGTTACGACAAACACAATTTTCACACACACACGTATCCTTACATACTCTTACTAATTAAACTCAATACCAACACCACGTTAACAGCACACACCACCACTGACGTAATATCAGCTACAACTTCACTTTATTTACACACGACATACAACAAATCACGATAAACATAGACAATAATCACACAGACAAAGATTTCGCGGATGAGTGAATGGAACTTAGCTAAGTATTCACTCACATACAAGGTCAATTTGTATTTACAATTATGCGGCTTTGCCGATTCAAACAAAACACATTGTATACACTACACACATTTTGCACGACATCACATCACAGAGATTAGCACAAAAGTCACTTTAGCCACACAACACAAGTACACAAACCACCTAGCGCCCAGTTATTTGTACATTGTTCCGACACTAGGTTCACCATTAACACTGGATGTGTAGCGTGCCTTGAGCGTTAGACTATTTATTTACACGTACTTTAACAATGATTTCTCCTTGAGATTATAAACACAACATTCAGTCACACAGTATTTTATATTGTGCATACAGCACACACACACACACACACACACACACACAGCACGCACACACACACACACACACACACACACACCGCACACACAGCACACCACACGCACGCACGCACGCACACGCACCACGAACGCACACCACACCACCACCACTCACCACACCACACCACACGCACCCACCCACACGCACACCACACCACACACACACACACACACACACACACACACACACACACACACACCACACGCACGCACGCACGCACGCACGCACGCACGTACGCACGCACGCACTCTAATTTCCTCCAGTCTCTAGCCTCTATAATACCCTTAATTTCTCGCATAGAAGCATAATTAGTTTGTTCCATGTTTTGTTGCGAGAGATTTGCATTTTCTATAGTTCCTAAAGCTTTTGAATGTCCCACATCTTCTACCATACCAAATGCCATTAAATATCAATTAGTTTAAACGTAACAATCTGTTCCAGTGTTGTTAAGGTAATTATATCTATCCCATTATAAGGAATGAAAATACAACCATCTCTTTTAAGGACTTCTCTATCTGCTTTAAAAAAATGTAGTTTTAATTCTCGTGCTCGTACTCGTGCTCGTGCTCGTGCTCGTGCTCGTGTTCGTACTAGTGCTCGTGCTAGTGCTCGTGTTTGTGCATGTCCTTGTGCTTGTGTGAGACAGAGAGAGGCTAGGAGTCGGAAGAAGCGAGAGGAAAGAAGAGAGAAGCAGAGGAGCAAGGGAGGGAGAACGAGAGTGGGAAAGATAGAGACGGTGAAACGAGAGACTAGTACGATCAACGTTTATTACATGAAACATTCGTTAGTTGAAAATTACACCACTAGATGGCGTCGCAAACAAACAAGTCTGCTTTTAAAAATAACGTTCTCCTTTTCCTAGCTCTCGATGAAAACCGCACTGCTCCAACCCAGGCTAACTTAAATGAAAGCCCCAAATTATCCCACAAACATTTCTTTTACCAGAACAATTATACACGCTTATACAAAATACATCACAAAACATATTTGAGATTCATTCTGTATATACCGGAATCATATTTTATTTCCTGCTCGTTTTCTTAATTTTTAAAATCAAATTTAATTTCTCGTTATTTTAAAAGAATCTTTTAATTTTTCTATCATCACTAATTGATGATAGGTTTCATAACCATAAGACGGGCCCTTCTTGAAATATTGACACTTTATTTGAAAATATTGACATACAGAAGAACAAGTAAAGCAAAATCCAGACCAAAAAAGAAAATACGAATGGCAAATAAATTCTTTAACTGATAGGAAAACTTATTTAATAACTGAACAATAAAATAGTTCTCTGCACCTAAAAATAAATTGAACAAATAAACATAAACGAATAAAGCGATAAATTATAATTAAATGTTCAAAATGCTGACCACGCCTAGCTAAACACTTTGCAATTCGCTCGGTAAACGAAAAATTTACTTGCAATAACATTAGAGGCGAAATGGATTGAAACGCAGCTCTAATTCTATTTTGCATATCTCCGCTGGTGGTTGGTGGATGTTGGTATACGTTTTCTTTAGCGTAGCCCCAAAGGAAGAAATCAAGGGGCGTAAGATCCGGTGATCTGCCTGGCCAGTTTTGCACACATCCTCGTCCTACCCACCTAATCGGTTAATTTCTATAGAGATATTGCCTAACGTTGATTACATAGTGTGGAGGGGCGCCATTCAGTTGAAACCACATCATACGAATATCATCTACCTCGATATTTTCCAAAAGATCGGGTAAATCATTTTACAAAAACTGTAAATATCTTTCACCAGTAAGACTCCCATCAAATAAAAAAGACCAACCACATTAAAATTGATTATATCACCCCACACATTAACTGACCATCGATGCTGGTGATTCAACAACTCTTAAGATGTGTGGATGAGTATCTGAATAGTGATGATAGTGTATTAATATTGCCATTATTGTGAAAAGCTGCCTCATGCATAAATAGAATGTTGTCAACAAAATTGGGTTCTTCATTGACTTTAGTAGTTACCTATTGGCAGAAAGATTCACGATTTTGAAAATCTATTTCACTTAAAGCTTGATGTTGCTCAATATGATAAGGATGCAATTTGTTTTTTTTTAATAAAGTTGCGAACTGTATTTCTATTTAGGTGTAGGTATGTACTTACACACACACACACACACAACACACACACACAATACACAACAGCACACACACACACGCACACGCACAGCACACACGCACACGCACACGCACACGCACACGCACAAGTACACGCACACGCACACGCACACACACGCACACGCACACACACGCACGCGCACACACACAGCACACGCACGCACGCACGCACGCACGCACGCACGCACGCACGCGCTCAATAACTCACTAAAAAAAAAAACAACACACACACACACACACACACACACACACACACACACAGACACACAGACACACAGACACACACAGCACACACACAGCGCGCACAGCACCAGCACAGCACGCAACTTCATACACTCACGCAACCCACCACACACACACACACACACAACACACACACACACACACACACACACACACACACGCGCACACACACACAACTACGCACACACACGCACACACACACGCACACGCACACGCACACGCACAAGCACACGCACACGCACACGAACTACACGCACACGTACACGCACGCACACGCACACGCACGCGCACGCGGACACGCACACAGCACACGCACACGCACGCGACACGCACACGCCCACACAGCACGCACAGCACGCACGCGCTCACTCACTCACTCACTCAACCAACCAAAAACATACACACAACACACACACACACACACACACACACACACACACACACACACACACACAGACACACAGACACACAGACACACAGACACACACACAGCACAGCACGCACAGCACGCACAGCACGCACAGCACGACGCACGCGCTTCACTCACTCACTCACACGCAACCCACCCACCCACACACACACACACACAGACACACACACAGACACACACACACACACACACACACACACACACACACACACACACACACACACACACACACACACACACACACACAGACACACACATAGCACGCACGCACGCACGCACGCACGCACGCACGCACGAACGCACTCACTCACTCACTCACTCACTCATTCTCTCACTCACTCACTCACTCACCACCCACCCACCACACACACACACACACACACACACACACACACACACACACACACACACACACAGCACCCACAGCACGCACAACACGCATGCACGCACGCACGTACGCACGCATGCACGCACGCACTCTAATTTCCTCCGGTCTCTAGCATCTATAATACCCTTAATTTCTTGCATAGAAGCATAATTAGTTTGTTCCATGTTTTGTTGCGAGAAATTTACATTTTCTATAGTTCCTAAAGCTTTTGAATGTCTCACATCTTCTACCATACCAAATGCCATTAAATATCAATTAGTTTAAACGTAACAAACAGTTCCAGTGTTGTTAAGGTAATTATATCCATCCCATTATAAGGAATAAAAATACAACCGTCTCTTTTAAGGACTTCTCTATCGGCTTTAAAAAGATGTAGCTTTAATTCTCGTGCTCGTACTCGTGCTCGTGCTCGTGCTCGTGCTCGTGTTCGTTCTAGTGCTCGTGCTCGTGCTCGTGCTCGTGCTAGTGCTCGTGTTTGTGCATGTCCTTGTGCTTGTGTGAGACGAGAGAGAGGTTAGAGAGTCGGAAGAAGCGAGAGAGAAAGAAGAGAGAGAAGCGAGAGGAGCAAGGGAGGGGAGGGAAACGAGAGAGTGGGAAAGATAGAGACGGGCGAAACGAGAGATACTAGCACGATCAACGTTTATTACATGAAACATTCGTTAGTTTAAAATTACACCACTAGATGGGTCGCAAACAAACAAGTCTGCTTTTAAAAATAACGGTCTCCTTCTCCTAGCTCTCGATGAAAACCGCACTGCTCCAACCCAGGCTAACTTAAAATGAAAGCCCCAAATTATCCCACAAACATTTCTTTTACCAGAACAATTATACACGCTTATACAAAATACATCACAAAACATATTTGAGATTCATTCCGTATATACTGGAATCATATTTTATTTCCTGCTCGTTTTCTTAATTTTTAAAATCAAATTTAATTTCTCGTTATTTTAAAAGAATCTTTTAATTTTTCTATCATCACTAATTGATGATAGGTTTCATAACCATAACACGGGCCCTTCTTGAAATATTGACACTTTATTTGAAAATATTGACATACAGAAGAACAAGTAAAACAAAATCCAGACCAAAAAAGAAAATACGAATGGCAAATAAATTCTTTAACTGATAGGAAAACTTAATTAATAACTAAACAATAAAATAGTTCTCTGCACCTAAAAATAAATTGAACAAATAAACATAAACGAATAAAACCAGAAATTAAAATTAAATGTTCAAAATGCTGACCACGCCTAGCTAAACACTTTGCTTTACATGCAATAACATTAGAGGCGAAATGGATTGAAACGCAACTCTAATTCTATTTTGCATATCTTCGCTGGTGGTTGGTGGATGTTGGTATACGTTTTCTTTAGCGTAGCCCCAAAGGGGCGTAAGATCCGGTGATCTGCCTGGCCAGTTTTGCACACATCCTCGTCCTACCCACCTAATCGGTTAATTTCTATAGAGATATTGCCTAACGTTGATTACATAGTGTGGAGGGGCGCCATTCAGTTGAAACCACATCATACGAATATCATCTACCTCGATATTTTCCAAAAGATCGGGTAAATCATTTTACAAAAACTGTAAATATCTTTCACCAGTAAGACTCCCATCAAATAAAAAAGACCAACCACATTAAAATTGATTATATCACCCCACACATTAACTGACCATCGATGCTGGTGATTCAACAACTCTTTAGATGTGTGGATGAGTATCTGAATAGTGATGATAGTGTATTAATATTGCCATTATTGTGAAAAGCTGCCTCATGCATAAATAGAATGTTGTCAACAAAATTGGGTTCTTCATTGACTTTAGTAGTTACCCATTGACAGAAAGATTCACGATTTTGAAAATCTATTTCACTTAAAACTTGATGTTGCTCAATATGATAAGGATGCAATTTGTTTTTTTTTAATAAAGTTGCGAACTGTATTTCTATTTAGGTGTAGGTATGTACTTAGCTATCTGGTACTGATTTGCAGATCTTCTATAAGAGATGCCACAACTTGTTTTTGCGCGCTTGGGATAATACACTTCCAGAATTTATAAATCTCTCAGCTACATTCGTAAACGATTGTTTCCGCGGCTTTCTTCTCTGGGTATCGTTCACAGTACAAACGGGTAGACAGCAACGCATTTCTTTGAGTGTCGCCGTAAATAAATATCATATCGCCCATTTCTTCTTTGGAAAAATTGATATTATACAAAAATTGACAAAACGACAATCCAAAAACACACAAACTAATGGAACAATATTTTAATGATTATACAAACGTCACAACAATAGATGCCATTGTTCCTCTTTATTACCAGCGGCTAGCCTGCCTGATTTGTTTTGTTGAATTCTATTGTCATAGTTTTGTATTTAGAATATTTTTACGTAAAACCGTCAATATCTCAAGACGGGTCCGTCTTATGGCTATGAAACCTATTGCCAATTAGCATCTACTTTTCACGGGGAATCGAAATGTGAATAAATAGATACGGTGTTGCATTTGAAAAAATTGAGAAAAATTACATTTCGCATAAGTTAATCATTCTCGCATCGTGGTTCCAAAGTTAACTCTATTTTGGTGCTGAAGTGACGATATCTGCAGAACGGTTAATGATACAGAAACAAATTTCTATACTTTTATTCTAAATGTAACAGTGAATCCAAAAATGCAAAAATATGCAGGGTATTCCATTAAAAAAAAACACAGGTTTGGGTTGGCATATCTTTGTCAATCACCCTGTATATACCTAAATATTTTTAGAATGTAGGTCCAGTGGTCATATGTTACCACACCAAAATTGGGTTTGATATCTCTAATCGTTAAGTAGCAATCCTCCGTCCACGCAGTAGACACCCACCCTATATATATATATATATATATATATATATATATATATATATATATATATATATATATAAGAAGGTCAAGAAGAAGAGACCTTTTCTGGAGTACAAGATCAATAGCCGATCAATGGTTAGGAACGAAGAACGTCCTGTAACGCTTCGTACAGTTTACCGTCGAATTAGAGCTTTTGGCTTGCAGTCCTATTGACCACATCTTGTGGTTTCGATGACGGCTCGTCATCGACAGCAACGTTTGGAGGGGTGTACCTTGAGACTAGATTGGGACGTGGAATGGAATAGGGTGGTCTTCAGTGGTGAATCCCAATTCTGCTTGGGAATGCACGATGGTCGCATGAGGGTCAGACGTCCCAATGTGCAGTTTTCTGTTGAGCGGCATGTTCACCACACTGTGGGGTTATGGTATGGGGTGCTATTGTTTATGGAAGCAGGTCTCAATTGGTATTCATCCGAGGCAATATAAATGCCCACCGATGTGTTGATGAAGTGGTAGAACCCCCATATCCTTCCATTCCTCCAGGAGCTGGAGGACCCGATTTTCTATCAGGATAATGCCCCACCCCACATTGCAAGGCATTCTATGGAGCTCTTCGAAGAGGCCAACGTCAATATCTTGCCGTGGCCACCCATATCTCCCGACCGTTCGCCCATCGAACATGTGTGGGGCATGATGGGTAGAAGACTCATGCAATTAGCCAATCCTCAACAGACACTAGAAGCTTTCCGGCATGAATTACAATTTTCCTGGGGATGGAATACCTCAGGAAGAAATCGACCACCTGTTGGAGGCCATGCCAAGAAGGGTGCGGAGTATGAGACTGGTAGGAGTGATCCAACACATTATTAATAAAAAATGCCTTGTTTAATTGCTTTGAAATTTTATTCAATTACCAAATTTGAGTAATTAAACTGTGTTGTTGGAAATACAATTTGTTCAACTGATTAGTTTGGAACAACTCTACTTTTGTAACTATTTGGTTTTGTAGCATTTTAGGATACCTTAGGCAATTCAATGTGCCCCCATAAATAGCTGATTTATTTAATCGGTTTATTATCAAAATAAAATAACAGTAATGTAATGTAGATATGGTTCAATGAAAATTCCACACCAAGCATTAATACCAAACCTAATTTGTATTCTACATTGTTTCCCTAATTGAGTTTTCTGTGGTCGAGTAATAGTACTTATGTTCATTACAAACTGCTTAGTTTGTAAAATGCATCTTCTGAATACAAAGAACGCTGTTCGAGATACTTGGATTTTCGTGTCAGCTATAGCAATCAAATCGTTCTCTTGAAATTCTTGTACAAAGCGGATTTATATGAACATAATAGAATGTTAAGATTTCTACCTGCTGTTTGCGTAAAAGGTGTGACATGTTCTTATAACACAATATGCTTGGATATTCTTAATTCTATTTTCATCCTTTTTTTGATATAGCTTTTACGCGGAATTTGGTGACAACTGTAGACAACATCCTTTTGCTAGATTGACGATTGTCCGGGTAATATTTGTGATAACTGTTGGGGACGGCATTCAAATTTCTTTGATTTTGATGGTAGGTCACAAGCGTAATAAACCGTCAATAAATATGATTGACCTGTAAACCAGCCAGTTAAACCGGAAATAGACAAAAGCTCGACCCAAACTGGGAATTACTTTACCCGCGAATTAATTTACTCAACCTTGAAATTAAATGGCAAATCAAACCGCGAGTTAAAATGGAAATAGTGATTAAAAGCAATTAAAAATCGTGAATTAACTTAATTGACTATGACGGTAAATTAGATAAAATCTAGAAACCTTTTTTTTTACCGACAGAATACAGAAACCTTTTTCACCGACAAGTAAGTTCGAGTATTGACTAAAATGGATCCTTTCTATTAGTAATTTATTTTTCAGTATTGCTCGCTCACTCCACCAAAACAAAATAAGACTAAGATCAGCAATAGGTTATATCTAATATTTGAATTATTATTGTCTAATACTATCTTCATAAACGCAAGCCCATGCTTAAAGTGAGATACGTCGGGTAATTCATGTTATTACTTTTGTTTATCCCTTCGTATCATAAACTTTGGATATGACCACTATCACAATATGCTAAAACATATTAATCTTATCACGCACTTCATTTTGTCACTAAATAAGGAATTATAAAAATAATATGAAAAAATGTAACTGTATTTTTTACTTAATGTATTATTCTTTACCAAACTTTACATTTAGTTTCAGGATTCATAAATGTTCCAACAGGACAATTAAAATCTTTAGCGAAATCTGGTGAATTGGTTAATGGAATTAAACCTCTATATTTATCACGAGAATGTGGATCAAAAGGGCCCACATTGTTTATGTAATCTTCAGTTTCTTTAGCGCACCATACTCTGGAGTAAAACATCCAGAACAATTGATTTGGGGTGTAATTCAAACCTGGGAGAGAGCCTTCTACATAATTATTAGCAACCCATTTTTGATACAAATCGTAAGCCAATAAAATTCCTCCTACGTCAGATATGTCTTCATTTAAAGTAAACGCAGAAATCGTCTAAAAGCAATCCGTTAATAATTTATGACTAAATTTAAACGGTTTTGTTACAGCATTATGATTTACGGCTAAATACTCCTCATAAATGCATTGTGTTCTTTTAACGTACTCCTTAAGGCTTTCTTCACTGAACCAATTAACAGCTAAACCAAGATCGTTAAATTGGGAACCGGTTGTATCAAAACCATGAGTAATTTCATGACCGATTATGAAACCAATAGCGGCAAAATTGACAAAGGTTGGATTTTCCTTCCTAAACATTGGATTTTGGAGGATTCCTGCTAAAATTTCTAAAAATGCGGATAGAAGGTTGGAGCAGAGATGTATTAGTAATTTTTTGCTTACGTAATGAGTTTTCCACGTACATGTGATAGGCATTAACTACCGTTATTGCACTGTGTGATTTCCAATCTGATTTATTCACATTTTGGTTGTACTTTCCCAAATCGTTATCAAAATTGAACTTTCGGAGTTTCAATCGAAAATTAATGTAATTACGGTCCACATCTACCTAAAAGTTAGAAATAGATGGATATACCTGAATCGTTATGTGGACTTACATTTTCGTAATACTCATCTAGTATTGTATCATCAAACAGTTCATATGGATAGGCGGCATGAGAAACCATAGCAACCAACTTACGGATAGCATTTTCTTTAGTTTGAGTGTCGAACCACTGATTTTCTTCCATTGTGGACATAAACACTTTTTTCAACTCTACTACTATGTTATCTATATCGTTTTTTATTTCTGAATTCATGTATTTTCTGGCATACATAGAAGACAGGGCATGCGGTAATCTGCATAAAAAGTTAGTTTAAGTAAATGATTGTCCTGTAGTAGATCACTTACTGAAGCAGAATGACTTTGAGGCATGATCGAGGATATTCTAAATTTGGTATTTTTGGTTTTGCAATAAAAGGAAATTTAGACACCTTTTCTGAGTATCCTCCAAAACTTACTCCACCCAAACTTAAAATAACTTCAGCAGCTCGAAATTGAATATAACTCGCTAAGGTTCTACAAAAAGAAGAAGATTACGAGAATTAACTGTTATTGTGTTAATAATTACATTGGATCAGTATCTCTCAATAATATGTTTAGATCCCTAATGAAGCTAATGGATTCAATTATAATCTTATCTTGTTTAGAAACTATGACATCATCAACACCAAGCATCTGAATTATAAATCTAAACCAGGGAATGTCAGGATAACTCACTTCTAATTCATCAACTGTTAAAAACGACACCTCTGAATCAATCGCAATCTAAAAATAAGCGTTCAAGTGTAATTCAGCTTTAAATAAAATAGTTACCTTTGCTAATTGACTCTCAAATTCTATAAGCTTTATTATTTCACCTTTTGTATATTCCAAATCAGATGCTCCCAATCTTTGAGCTAAATTAATAATATTGTTTTGGTAAGCTTGGACATCGGGATTACTTAAACCTTCTTGCAAACTGGTTTGAGACATGAGAAAGGTCGGGTTGAGAAGCTATAAATTTGTATATTATTTAAAATTTTTACACTAATGGTAGCTACTTGTATTTGGTATTTTGTATTATTATTGATGTCATAGTGAACAGATATCTTTATGAAGCTTTCATCGTTAACACCAAGCCTACGAGATATATAAGAGACATTTTCCCAATTAATATGTGACCAATCACCATTTCCCAATACTGGCCAACCACCTAAAACGTTTAATGTATTTTTAACCGATGCTAACGTTGAATCATAGTCTCCATGAGAAAATATACAATTCCTGTATAATTCTGTAACCAATCGCGTTGCTTTCGTTTTTGCAATTCCTATGTTTTCTAAAATTAGCCTTTCCAAATTATCATCTAACGTTATGGCCAATTGGCCTATAAGGTCTATTTTGCCTTCGCCGGGCGGAATAACTGCTTGTTTAACGTATCGGCCACAAACAAAGTCGTAAAAGTTATCACACGGATTCTTGGTTGTGTCCATTGCGTAACTAAGATAAAGGGCCATTTCCAAACATTGCTCAGAATTACATACTGTCTTATTGGTGCTTTAAATAGATAAGTAAGGTTAGCGTTAAAAGTTATACTCGTAATGCATATTACCTTTCCTCGAAAAATGGTGCTGAAGATAAACAACCAAAACAACCGAAAATTACTATCAATATACAAAACATATTGGTTTCTGTTCGTATTATGTACGTGTACGATCCTTTCTTCACACGTTTAATTATATATCATCGTTTTCTAGTGGTTTTGAGATATACGTAATCAGGTGTCTTGCTTATCTATGCAATTGAATTATCTTAGTCTGATTATATTGTTTAACTGATATTACCCATAATTTCCTTTTTTGAGAGACATGACGTCACAGGAGGTCATATTGTGCGAGAAAAAGGATAGACGTATGACCTATCTCACTTCGTTTTTGAGAAACAGTCTTAAAGAATAAAAAATCAGTTTTTGTCAGTTACCCAATTGTCATTTCAGCAATTTTATTGAAACGTAGTATCTTTTTTTGACACTATGGAAGTAATTGCGGGTAACGATAAGGATCCTTTTAATTGTTTTCATATCTCAAATACTTTACAACATGAAGCTCACTATGGGGATCTATATTAATAAAAGGCCTTGTCCTAGCTCACTCACTCGCTGACTGACTCAGCCGTTCATCAACGCCCGGGTCAAAGCGTTAGGCCTATGAACGTGAATTTTGGGTAACATCCACCCCTTACGACGCAGGTGCACACTAAGGAAAGAATTTTTGAAAAGAAACCTGTAAACGGTAGAAATTAATGGTTAAAAATATAGGCCTTTACGTAAATCCGGGCAGTTAGAGATCTGCAAATTGGGAGAATCAATTCTCATTAATAATCGAACGAACCCATGTTCTACTGTGTTGAGTATCACGAGGATGGAAAATATCGTGTTGGATATCAAACTGAGCAGCGTTTTACAACCAAAATGAAGACTATTATGGAATTAACGAATTCAGTTCATGGAAGCCCTAAGGGGGAGAAAATCAGGTGGAATAAGGATTGTTGGGTTCCTTGAAACTTATAGAAAAGCTTCTTAGAGACCTTTAAAATTCAATTTAAACATGATTTCGGAAAACGTTTAGATGACTTTTGAAAACCGTTGAGATAGAGATGGAAATTCAACGTCGTTCAATGTCGTTAGAAATGGAAACTTCAAATTTGGGCAACATCCTAGTATAAATGGGTAGAAATGGAATTAGGTTTCTATTAGTGTCTGTTGTAATACCATCCGTTGCGAAGCACAGGGATTTTGCTAGTTGAAAGTAATTCAAAACTTAAATTCTAAGTTTTGTTATGAACGAATAAGTTCAAAAGTAAATATGTAATTAAAAACTATTATTAATTTTATTAAATACATAAATAAAAAGTTTAACTCGAGTAGGATTTGAACCTACGACCTGTACTTTGCTAGAGTACCGCGCTAACCAAGTGCGCTATCGAGATGCAAAACCCAATTTTTTTTTCAAAACTTAGCTTACTAAATTTACAATTCGAACATATAAACACTAATCATGAATTCAGTACCTACACTAATCACATTTATACAGTTCACCGCATCCCTTTTTACTCATTTGCTCTATTTTTCTCCTTTTCTTCTTCAATTTCAATAACAGAGTTTATTATAGGATTTGAATTTTGACAATGTATGGTTTTATATATACAGTACATATTTAAATAGGTATAATACATAGTGTAGTGTTTTGCGGCGCGCTGCTCAGGAGTATTCGTCTTCCTCAGGGCGTAAAATGTATAGTTGATGGTTGGCGTGATATAATGGTATGCCTGTTGACATTGTGACGTTTTGATGTTTGTGAATATCAACAAAAAATGTTATGTTGGTATTGTGGCTGTTCGTTTTGGTGTTGTGCGGACTCTCTCCTTGTCGCTCGGATGGTGTAGTTGATGGTGATTCCTCGCGTATCTGAAATAAAACGAAACAAATATTTGGTATGTGAATACTAATAATTGTCGGCATTAACAGAACATGAAAGAAACATGTTAAAAATCGATACTAAATGCTTCTTCCTGAGGCACCAGTTGTCGCGTTGGACCTCTATATGTTTACCCAAAAAGGGCCAACACCTCCTGGTCGTGCTTGAGGATCCCCCCACAAAGTTCAGTAGCGGTTCTAGCTTGAACTAGCGCTGCTGCTTAATTGAGATTGACAGGTGAGGTTTTCTCCATATCAATACTTCGAAAAAGCCTAATATAGAGTCGAACGCTAATGAGGGTTGGTAAACGGGGGTACCTCTGCGACAGCAACGTCGACCTCAGTTGCTCGGGCGTAACTGACGCCGGTCCGGGTTAAAGAAGGTGCCGCTGTTGGCGGTGTTCTCTTCGGTCGCTATGGGCCTTTCAGCCTCTTCCTTGGCAGAATTCGAGGGAACTACGGGTATCCACTACAGCTCGCAGAGTGTGGTCTCCTCCTCAGTTAGCGCACTGCTGTGGATATCGTCAGCGCAATTGACAAGGCTTCACGCCACGGTGGCACGTAGTCGGCGTAGTCACGGATCCCTCTCGAGATTAAAACCAAGTTGATGTAGCTCTGATCTCACGCCGATTTCGGTAATTTCTATGAGTACGCTACGTATAACCACCTTAAAAAAACGATCGCTCTTTGTCTCATAAGTATGATACGATGTACTATCCCCATTCATAAACCTCGTTAGCCTGTCTAGTTCTCGGACAAAGATAACCCAGTTCCTTTTCTGTTGAAATATATATATATATATATATATATATATATATATATATATATATATATATATATATGTATATATATATATATATATATATATATATATATATATATATATATATATATATATATATATATATATATATATATATATATATATATATATATATATATATTGGGCGCAACGTACTGCCCACCAAAATAAACCGGTATTTTAAATATTAATAGGAAGCAGACACAACTGCGTAATGGGTCGTCGCAATACACCGTTGGATGTGCGTACATCAGCAACCCGAATTTGGCCGTCCTTCCCGGGCAACAATTTTACAATTCGACCAACAGGCCAATGTAAAGGTGAAGAACGATCATTCTTAATTTGAACTAAAGTGTCAAGTCGAACGGGTTCGGTCTCAATCGACCATTTGTGTCGCTGATTCAGAGTATGTAGATATTTACGGGACCTACGCTTCCAGAAATGCTGATGAATTTGGGATATTAGCTGCCAACGGGATAATAGGTTACTTGGTATTTCTGCAACATCATTTCGAGGTAAGGAGGCTAAGGTGTCATGAGTTAAAGAATGTCCACGAGTAAGAATACGAAGATCATTTGGATCATTGCTAAAAGGAGTCAAAGGACGAGAATTAACGGCTGCTTTGACCTGAACCAAAAATATTGAAAACTCTTCATATGTGAAGATTTGTTCACCCACGGTACGAACCACGTGTGTTTTGACATTTTTCACTGCGGCTTTCCATATCCCACCTAAATTAGGACCTGACGGAGGACTGAAATGCCATTTAAGGTGTTCCGTGGATGCGGAATTAGCCATGACTTGACTGAGTTCGCGGTACGCACCAACAAAGTTGGTTGCAGAATCTGAATAAAGATCAGAGGCAAGTTCTAAATGTATGGCTTTAAATAGCCATACAGACAAACAGACAAATATACGCTGTGGAACATTTAATGCCTCTGTGGTTTGACATTGCCATTTTGAACGGTCCAGCATAACCAACACCGCTATGTAGAAAACATTTAACTGGAGTTACACGAGAGATTGGTGAATTACCCATAAGTGGGGAAGAAAATGGTTTTGGATGTGTTTTCTAGCATTGTACACACTTATGAAGAATACGCCTAATACCTCGTTTGGCGGACAATATCCAAAAATGTTGTGCAATCAGACATAACGTTGTTTGTATACCTGAGTGCAAATACTTCGAATAGTTCGAATGAATACATTCAATATAACGATGTGAAAAAATGCAATTCCCTGACACTAAAATAGGATATTTACTATCAGTTGGAAGCGCAGCATTGTGAAGTCTATCACCCACATGACGTAAATCATCGTTGTCGAGAAATGGTGAAAGTTTTTGCAAAGGTATAAGTAACTTTTCTTTCTGTTTTATTAGATTTATTTCATTTGCGAAATGTAGATTCCGAAAATTTTACGAAAACTAACATAGCTGAATGGAGTTCTCGAGAATCCAAAGTCCCCTCGAGTTTTTGTTTGTGAAACAGACTGTTATGAAGGAATCGTAGAATATATGCTAAAATTCATTGGGATGTTAAAAAAAATGAATGTTGTTCAAGCAGGTCATGAAGAAAGTTTGGACTCAGTAGCAATGAAGGAAATTATGATTCTTTTCTGCTCCTCCAGAACAGCAGGGGATGAAGAATGAAAGACAGTGTTCCGTAAATGTTGTCCATGAACATAAAAACTAGGACCTATCCACCAAAGTGACCAATTCAAAAGATCACCAGGCAGCATTCCACGGGAACCTACATCAGCTGGATTGAGACTAGACAGGACATAAAACCACGACCGAGGAGATACTCTATCATGAATATATGCCACACGGTTAGAGACAAAAGTTTTCCATTTGGAGAGATCCGCGTGAACCCTACACAAAACCACGTTGTAGCCTGACCAACACCGCGTAACAGAAAAAATCAGTTTATTGTGGATATATTCTACAAGCTTAGCTACAATAACGGAAGCACACAGTTCAAGACGTGGGAGAGAAAGTTTCTTTAATGGGGCCACCTTCGATTTAGAGCAAACAAGGTAAGAGGAAAATGAATTGCCATTTGGAAAAACAGCATATGCAACCGCGCAATATCCCTTTGTATCTCCGAAACAATAAAGTTCACATGTTTCAAAAAATGAAGGGATTAGAGAACGATGCAATGAAAAATCTTTCAGATACAAAAATTCCCGTTGATACTTTTCCCAGAACCTGCAAATGTAAGGCGGAGGAGATTCGTCCGAACCAAGCTTTAATGTCCAAATTTGTTGAATAAGATGCTTAATCAAAAAGGTTAATGGTGATAAGATTCCTAAAGGATCGAAAATGCGTGCAAGATTAGATCAAATTGTGCGTTTTGTGCATGTTTGATGAATGGGCTGAATTGAGAAGTAAGAAGAATCCGAAGATGCATTCCATTTCAATCCAAGAATTTTAATGTATGAGTCTTCACTGGAATAGAATGAATCTGAATCTAATGCGAGATGAGATGATGGTAAATTATTAAGTAGTTCAGGTTTATTACTAGATACATAATTGAAAACCACCAAGTGCGAGAAGTGCAATTAATTGATCCTTGGTAGTCGCAGCATGTATTAATGAGGGACAAGAAATTACCAAATCTTCAATGTAAACGCCGGTGCGTTAAGTTTCAGCAGCATAGGGATAGTCTTTACCAAAAAGGTCAGCCAGATGTAACAGGGTGCGAAGGGCGAGATATGGGGAAGAAAAAATTCCATAAGAAACTATATTCAGTGAATAATCCTGTAGCGGATCATCTGGAGAGAAATGCCGTATGATGCGTTGATAATCAAGATGCGAAGGAGTAGCTAAGATTTGCCTATACATCATTTTAACATCACATGTTAAAACGATGGGGTGAAGGCGAAAATTCAATAAAAGATTGACAATATCTTGTTGGAGCTTCGGACCAACAAAGAGGGAATGATTCAGTGATGATTCTCCTGCGGGTTTTGCGGATGCGTTAAATACAACACGAAGTTTTGTTGAGGTGGTTTCGGGTTTAAAAACACAGTGGTGTGAAAGATAATAAGTTGTGGGGGTTTAACTAAAGACATATGTTCTAAATCAATATATTCTTTAATGAAAAGTTTATATTGACTATAAAGTTTTGTAAACTTAAGAAGTCACTTTTCCAATGATAAAAATCGATTCACAGCTAGGTCCTAACTTTTAGGAAATGCTGGAAGTTCTGACCGAAATGGAAGTGGCACGGGAAACGACCAGATTTGAGTTTAACTCCTTGTACAAAAATGTTTTCACACATAGTATCATCTGAGGATACTGATTTGCACTCAGGAATATCTTCTATTTCCCAAAACCTTTGGAGTTGATTGCCTAATGAAATAGAAATAGTACAGAAAAATAAAAAAGCTGAAGAAGAGGATGGAAATTCAGATTCACATTTTTTCATTAACACATACCCGAAGATGGTATTCTGGGTTGAGGGGACACCATTCCTTCCCGCAATGTGATCATTAAAAAGTATTTGATAGCAAACATCAGCTTCTAACAACAGATCAATAGATCCAGGGCGGAAATAAGTTAGATCAGCTAGTGGGAGTCCCTTATTATGTTTCCAATCCATCTCAATAACTGCCTGATGCGGTAGCTTATCACAAATACTATCAATAACACAAGCTTGTACAGTTATAATTGATTGAAGATTATGAAGAGGGCGAATTAGCAGAGCGACATGGCCATAGCGAGTAAATTCGTTCATGGAGTTAATCCCTTGAATTCTCGTAGAGGACTTATCTGGCTTTAAATGAAGCCGTTGAACAGCTTTGTTCGAAACCAGAGATATCATATTGCCCATATCGATTAAGCAACGAAACTCATGAAATTGTCCGGTGTAATATTGAATGTAAATTCTTGCAGTTGCCAATAAGACTTGAGGTTTTGAAAGGGATGAAACTGTATGAGCGACTGTGACATCATTTTCAGCAGAAATTGCTGGAGATGTATCGAAAACAACTGAAGTTTAATTATGAGGATTGAATGAATCAGAAAAGTATATTGAAGTGTGATGTTTTAGCCACATTTATGACAACCCTGTATATTTTTACAATGCTTAGTTGAATGCGAACGACTCAGATAATTTATACAGAAATTTATGGATTTAGTAATCTTATGTCTGCCTAAGGGTGATTGATTTAAAAATTGTGAACATTTGTAAATAGTGTGAGTTGAACTACAAATGAGGCATTTGTTAGATATTGCAGAGGGTGTAGCTTGTACTAATAAGGACGCTTATTTAGCAACTTTAAAATCAAAATCTTTAACGCGTTGGGTAGAAGAATAATCTTCCAGAGCATTACAGCGTTTAGTCAGAAAATTTACTAGGCCCGTATATTCTGGAACATCATCAGAGTTATGATGCAACTTGACATGGGTTGCTGTTTCAGAATCTAGTTTGTTGAGCAACGTGTAAACAATATTGAGATTCCATTCCTTGACCGGATAATTTAAATCTCTGAAGCAGCGAGATGATCGTTGACCACTGCCAATAATGATTTTAATTCTGAAATATGTCCGGTTGTCAATTTTGGAGCAGAATCAATTGCCGTCCAATCAGACATTGCAATAATGCGAGGTTTGTTGAACGCCTTAACCACAGCCTGCTGATAATTATTACCATTAAAAGGAATGTATAGATTGCAAAGGAGCCCCACGCAAAGACATTCTCAAATATTTGTATTTTTGAATACTAAACAGTTTGGAATTATTTCCTACAATCGAATCAAATAATTCTATAAACGACTGAAATTGTTAAATGTCTCCTGAAAAGGTAGGAATATCGATTGTTGGTAAAGGTAAGCGAAACTCGTCAGAAGATTCAGACTTCTCTTGAACTGGTTTAATTAAAGAACATAATTTGAAATGATACTAAAAAAAGTTTTACGAGTATCATCTTCATCATTTAAAAGACCGATAATAGTATTATGACATTCATAAAACTGGGTTTTAATCGTATCCAATTCTAAACAATATTATTCAAGTAATGGAATGAATTTAGAGCTTTGTTCGGCCCGCTCCACAATTTGAAGGGTTTCGTGCAAACGATTGCAACACGTTCGTCTATGTAACCGGTATCGTGCCCGTTCATCAGTTGACATTCCAAATAGTATAACGTTAATTAGGTACTATAAACGTGTAATGATCCTGCCAGAATCCTTACAAATTTTCCATTCCTAGAAATAATTCCTATCAACCCTTATTTCCTAGTTACTTCCACAACTGCTCTATGACATTATTTAAAAATGTTATCAGTTGCTATCCTGTTTCTCACTCTTCAACTTACCCTATATATCCCAGATCCCCAGCCACACCTTTATTATTATTTTACTTACTTTCGAACTGTCCTGACTTATTTTGCACTTATTTATCAGACCATATACCAACCGATTTCTTGACTATATACATATATCTTACCTATACTTATTTGTACAATTCTTATCTAACCGGACGTTTACACACTTATTTCTATTCATTCACCAGACGTCCATAAATCCGTTTTCCTACTTCTAACTACCCTGTTGCAGGCACATTTACATCAAACAGGATTGGCTGTTTATACCACCGAGCGAGGGGTATAAATTTGTCAAAGGCACGTTGTACGGATTTTCCGGAGGTACCACCCCGTATTCTTACGTAGTGCGCCCCTTATAATCTTTCCTATAATTATACTACTCCGCCACAAAAGAAAACAGTAATTTAAAAAAGGTTGTAATTTAAACCATCAAGATTGGTTGCTCAGCACCGATTTTGGTTTTTAAATTACAAGCACAGACGTCACTATTTCAACGGAGGTTGCGGCCACGAACAAATAGTCACATATCTGGGAAATAATTAACTCCAAACCATCTCAGTATCCTTATAGAAGGTGAACGGAGGTTTTGCCCCGAACACCCATTCTCGTACTTGAACTCTATTAGATTAATTCCCTATTAATATCATAAACACACCTGGGCCTCTCTAATTATCCACTCTACATATGCAACCACATTTTGCAAACTACAACGTTTCACACCTCCTAGTCCAAACACATCTTGTATCTAACTAAAATTATGCAAAATTACACTCATCTGATTTCCTGCTGCCCATAACCCCGAAACACCATACACATAATCAATAACTACCGAAATAATTAAATATTTCTGATTTCAATTATATTTAAAACCATCTGCTGCAATTAACCCATATAATTTCAGTTACAAATAGAGAGGACGCATCCAGCGGAATTTAAACTTGACAGTGCCGTCCCGATCCGGAAGGGTTACCAGAATTATATTTCATTTTCTTTTATTATTTACCGTGAGTCTTTTTTTGGTTTATTTGTTATTAGTATTTAGTATTCTTTGTATTTTATATCATTATTTTAAATAAAACCTATTTAATTTGAATGTGTCCTAACAATCATTTATCCACAAAATAGTGAAGCAATTTGAGCCACGGTCCTGGAGGTCTCAACGCTCAAAAGGGCACCAGAAATTTGTTTTGTAGACGAACGTCACAAACGTACTGAAACAAAATAAATGCAACTTACAATTAAGAATATATAATTTTTACGAATGTTGCGTGGTGTTCGAGGAATGCATTACACAAGATAAAGCGTTAAAAAAAATGACAAACGTGCGGTTGGCAAGTATAAGATCGTATGTCAAATCCAACACTGTATCTATATGTATCGGTGGAAATAAAGTATGTTAATTAATATGTAATCAAATTGAACTAAATTGAAATTTGTGAGTATTTGTAAGAAACTAAATAAATAAAAGTGTATGCAAAGAGAACGAACAAATATAAGAAATATGATATCAATGCTTAACCTATCCAATCCGGCTCGCGAGGACCAAAATATGTTGTGTATTTGCGGTTGTGAAGATTAAATTAATTGGTTACACAACTATGATGCTATAGTGAGCTAACATGGACTGTAGGCAGGGTAAATTGAATTTATTCGGAATATTATAAAGGGCCTTAGGAGCTTACCTTTAATTGATGTACAGTTCTTCTTGATTGACTAATCGTATACTTTTTTCTTCTCTAGCACACCCTTTAACACCCACAAATGTTTGTTATATAAAATGTCAATGAAATGTTATTAGGATGGCCTATTAAAAATGACGTTTTTTCTTATGAAAAACTTTATTTAATGGTCAAATAAAGGAAAACTTTTATTCACTAAAGTATAAACCATTGTAAAGTAATATCGTTCGCCATCTTTCTGCAAGATCTTCAATGTCACGACGGTACCATGTAGCATCTTTGGAATTAAAGAATTCTCGGCATTCAGCTTCAACTTCCTCAACACTGGATGGGGAATAAGCTCCAAATTCAATTCCCTAATTTTTTTGTTGAGCTTCAGCTGCAGTATGACGTCTGGCGTTGCCTTGTTGCAGAATTGCCCGTCCTCTGTTCACCAATCCAGGGTAACGTCGACTTAGAGCGTTATGCATCTTATCCAAATGTTGACCTCAAAGGTTAGCATCAATCGTCTGCCTGTCAGGAACCAACTCAAAGTGAATAACTCCCTCTAAATTCCACCGTACATAAAGCATAACCTTCCTTTGGAACCTTTCTCGTTTGGGAACCGGCAATGCAGGTTTCCCTACAGTAATCCACTGACGTTTTGTGCTAGTATTATTGAAATAAATCCACTTTTCATCACAAGTAACGATCCGTTTAAAAAAACGTTCATCCCAAGGATTGGAAAGCAGTTGATCACAAACCTGAACTCGCCTTTTTGTTATTATTGGCGTTAAGTCGTAAGGAACTCCTTTACACCGTCTATTGGCTTTTCCAAGTTGATGCAAATGCGCCTTTCAGTTTCTTTGGAATACCCAAGTTCTGCTGACAACTTACAGGTACTTATTGATGGATTTGCTTCAACAACATCGCGAAGCTCAGCGTTACTTAACGAGTCGGGCCGACGAGAAACTTCTTTCTCCTTGAGACTTGTATCTCCGCCACTAAATTTTCGAAACCAGGGCTGCGCCGTACAAATCTTCACTATTCCTTCCCCTTCCACTTCGCATATTTTTTTAGCTGCGGCGGTTGCAGAAAGGTTTTGTTTCCAGTAATGACGCAACAGTATCAAAATTTCGTATTTTTCGTCAGCCATTTTGACGTTTATTGCTAGTTAGAAACAAAAGAGTATCAGAAGAAAATTAGACGGAGACATTCGCTTGCTTGATTGGCTTTTAATACTGCATAGTATTAACATATAAAATATATACTAGGTAGGAGCAGAATTAGAAACTCTAAAAAAACAACATTTTTTATGGGCACCCTAATAAAATAACTTGTAATGTTAAATAACCAACAATGATTGAAATATAAGAATTAGTAATGAACGAAAAGTGATGAGGAGGAAAAAATGTTGATTAAAAACACTGACTTTTTTTGTTGTTTTTTCTCTTAGCAACGGTTCTGAATAGTGAAGCTGTTAAGACCATTTTACATGTTTTACTTTTATGTTTTACGTTTTACACATGTTACAAGTAACAGTACTATAGTTGTGTTCGGTAGCTTATAGCCTCGCTTCCACCATGGTATATATATATATATATATATATATATATATATATATATATATATATATATATCTGTGTGTGTGTGTGTGTTTGTGTGTGTGTGTGTGTGTGTGTGTGTGTGTGTAACATCATTTTATAGACCGGGGAATGTGAGTTTCATGTTAATCATTCTTCCACCCTTCACCGGGAAACGGAAATGCAACATTAACTCCAAATGCGTATATCGCAGGTACGGAACGCCGGAGGTAGATACCCACAAATGTAGGCAACAGTTCTCGACAAGACACATCCGTCCAAAGGATCAGATTTTCAAATACGTATATCTTGGAAACGAAGTGACGAGAGGGACCCGTCGGTACGGCCAAAACTTTAAATGAAAATATATTGAGATGGAGATGGGCCGACCCTAGTTGACCGCTGATTATGATGGCGTAGCTATTGAAACGCGTTCGCCGTTTTTTAATTTTGTGTGGTACGTGAGTATATTTTGTTTGTTACATATGAGGTATATAATGAAAGTTGTACGTATCGAGTCTCGTTCTAGGGTATGTGTGAGTCGTTTAAAGTCTAATTTTAACCATTTTACATCTTATCACGACCTCGCCCATCTTCACTATAGTTAGCAGGCAACCGGCTCATTGTTAAACACTACACGACGATAGTACGGTTTGAGCGTGTAAAAATCTATATTAAAAGATCTAATGGAAAAACCAAAGGTGCAAAGTTTTATTATTTACTTACAAGCCAAAACTAACGATCAATTTAGTCCGCTAACCTAAACTCTTGTTTTAAAAGAAAAAATGTACGTTATTTAATAGGTAGATTTCTTTTGAAATGTATGTGATTTATTGAGTTTCCTATTTCAGGTGCAGATTGGTTTCGCTTTTTTGTTATTAGTGTGTTACAATCAACTGGAAGTTGGCCTATCATTCTTAGACTTTTGCTTTTAATTAAGGTCGGATAATTTATGTATCGTATATGCAGCGTATTTGTATTGCATCAATAGTAGTACCGTTCATGTAAAAATTGTTGAGTATTAAATGGTGTTATTGTATTCTGGTGATGACAAGTGTTTACATATATACAAAACAAAAAAAGGATAGAGTTTCTATCGGGACATAAGAGAGTCAGCACTTTCAAATTACACATGGCGTTCGTGGGTAAATTTCTGTGTTGTGTACTCACGGAGTGAGTGAATTATATATATATATATATATATATATATATATATATATATATATATATATATATATATATATATACCATAATTATGAATAAATTAATTTGAAAATCAAATTTGGAATCAAATTTTGTGCAATAATAATTGTGGAATGTTGCTTGTGACATAAAAGGCATTTTTACAAAGCATTAAATGATCAACACTCATTAATATAAAACAATTTATAACATAACATAAATATTTTCATTAATCAAACTAATATTTTGTATTCTTACTACCCCACTGAAATTTCCAGATTACCAGTGCACAGCCAGCTGATACCTTATCATCTAGTTTACTTTTTCGCTTTTTATTCGGAATTTAAGCCACATAGATATAGGACCGTAAAACAGTGTGAATCAGCATCTAAATCTGCATAGATATGGAGTACAGATGTTTCATTTAAAATAACGATGTTTTTCTTAAAACTAAACCTTAAGAATAAATCAGGTTGATGCATAAGTAATGGCGTTTTCTGTTTAAAAAAAATTTAAATTTTACTACAAAAATTTACAACATAATGATCAATTATACATTCTCCGTTATTATTAACGACTTCGTCCCAGTGCTGAACAAGTTTCTCAATACCTCTACGGTAAAAATCTTTCAGCATTGACTCAAAAAAATGATCCAAGTCCGTAATTCCACATCATTATTGAACGAAACTGTTCGAAAGTGATCGAAATAGGTGAAAATCTCACGGAGCAAAATCAGGAGAACATGGAGGGTGCGGCAATACTTCCCAACCAAACGTTTCAATTGTTCTCTTTGTTATATTAGCAATGTGAGGACGAGCGTTGTCGTGATGAATAAGAAGGTCATGCTGCCGATGGAGTCGTTTTTCCCGAGTAGCTTCGTAGAGGCGATACATTTGTTCAACATGTAGCTCTGCATTGACTGTTTGGTTACGCCCGAGCAATTCATAGTGAATGATACCTTATCTGTCCCACCAAACGCATAACATCGTCTTTCGAGGGTGAATATTTTATTTCGCTCTATGCGTCGTTTGTTCATTGGGACTTAGCGACTGCTTTCTCTACTTCATATTCACATACAAACACCATTTCTCGTCACCGGTAACGATTCCGTAGAGGAACCTCTGATTGTGCCCATGAGTAGCACGATTCCGAAATCCAGCGGAAATTGTGGAACGTTGATTTTTGTTGTTCTCGCTCAACACACGAGGAACCCAAGCGCCAAGTTTCTGAACGTCTCCTAAGGATTTCAGATGTCGACATATCGTTGACTGGACACATTCCATTTCCGGGCCAATTCCCTAGTTGATTGGCGTGAATTTTCATGAAGAAGTTGATTCAATCGCTCTTTATCGAACCTAATAGGACGTCCTGAACGATCCATATCACTAAGGTCGAAAATTCCGCTTCAACCAGTTTTGCATCTTCACCGTAAACATCGCAAATCTCACGAGCAGCTTCACTGGCTTTGGCACCTAGATTAAACGCAAAAAAAAGATATTGTTGGTTTTTGCTACTTGACATTCCATTATAATAAGGTTAAACTTTAACAATAAAGAACAAAATACAAAAGCAAGAACACTATAATTATCTGACAAGCTAAATATTGAGTAATCAAAATTTTGTTATTTCAGAGCCAACTTTTAAATTAAACCTAGGATGCACAACACGGGCCTGGCTGGCCCGTTGATGTCGTTGTTGTCTTATAACTCTGAAATTCATTTACTCAGGGAACATTTTTATACCAACAGACTTAAATGTGAAACAGATTTAAAAAAAAAAATTTTTTTCTGTTACCCGCCTTTATACAACATCGGCCCCTGAGGCCCATTCTGTTTTTAAACAGTGCTTGTTTGCCGTAAAAGTAGTTTCTCACGATACGTCTGAACTTGTATACGTGTGAGTTGCTTTGTATAAACCTGTATTTGCAGGTTGCGGCTTGCATAATTAGAATGATATATAAGCGCAATTCCCAACAGGTGCATTTAGTTGGTCTCAGGTAAGCGTTTATGTTACAACTAGAATGGTGTCGCGTGGACAAAAACCTAGTGTTAGAGTTGGTGATGATAATTTTGAAGAAACTGCTTTAGCATGGGCCAATCAAATGAGGAGCCATCCGGTGAAAACCAAGTTGAATTAGAAGATAATACAAACGTTGACGAAGATTTTAGAGAAGATAATAATTATTCAAGCGCTACTGATGATTCTGATGGTGATGAGTTGAACGACCCTCTTAGCACATCCACAGCTGACAATTCGGCAGTTTCTCGATCATCTAATTGTTATAGTGCTCCGAATGGTTTATAATGGAATATAGATGTCAGCAGCAAGCAAATTACAGAAACACAATATTGTCCGTCGAGCTCCTGGTTTGGTAAGAAAGCACATGTGTTCTACACCAAAAGAAGCATTTCAGCTGATTATGACTGATCAAATTTCACAAGAAATAGTAAATTGTGCGAATTTAGAAGGGAAACGAGTGTGTCGTAACAAATCAAAGGATTGGAGAAATCTTGATTTACAAGAACTTCGTGCTTTTCTCGGCTTACTTATTCAAGCAGGAGTAGAACGAATTTGGGACGTAGCTGTGCGGGAACTATTTTTCCAAGAATTTGCCAATCCCGTATATCGAGCAACTATGGCAGTTTCTAGATTCGAAGAAATAAGAAGATATATAACGTTTGATGATAAGAGAACTCGCAAGATACGTCTAGAAACTGGCAAATTAGCGATGATATCTTATATCTGGCATCTTTTCATTTAACAGTGTCAGGCGTGTATTATTCCTGATCAAAACGTGACACTCGATGAGCAGCTTGTTGGTTATCGAGGTCGATGCAAATTTATACAATATATGCCCAGCAAACCTGCCAAATACGGCTTCAAGGTATCTTGGTTGTATGAATCCAGCTCGGGATATGCTGTCGATGGCATGATTTATGCGGGACGACAACCTGGTGAAACACCGCATAATAATTTAGGACTTGAACTTGTTCAAACATTAGTGACTAGTGTTCATACTTCCAGGCTAAACCTTACGATAGATGATTCCTTTGCAAGCGTTCCACTAGCTATATATCTGCTGGATAAGGATATTACAGTTGTTGGTACACTAAGGCAAAACAAACGAGACATTCCAAAAGAACTAAAATCGTCTAGAGATCGTCCAGTATGTTCTCCGAAGTTTTGTTTTAGAAACAATGTTACTATGGTAAGTTACGTGCCTAAGAAAAATAAATGCGTACTTTTACTAAGTAACATGCATCACGATACCTCCGTCAACGACAGTTGCAAGAAGAAACCAGAGATAATTTTATATTATAATGAAACGAAAGGTGAAGTAGGTGTCATGGATCAAATGGTAACAACATATACTTGCAAGAGACAAATTAAACGTTGGCCATTAACATTTTTTTTCAACATCGTCGATGTATCAGCTATCAACGCATATATAGTTTTTTCCAAAGAACATCCCAACTACAACCAAGGGATGACTCACAAATGGAGATTATTTCTGAAAGATTTGGCCAAGGACTTGGTGTTGCCACACATACAGAGGAGGTCTACAAATCCCAAACTACGAAAAAGTGTTTTAGAAGCAATGAAGCATTTTATTGACATTCTTGGTCCGTCGTGAGTTCAACAAGTAACTGAGTTCAAGAGATAAAGATGTTCATTATGTCCAACCGGTATTGACCGTAAAAGCAAATTAATTTTTGACACATGCAAAAACAACATTTGTAATGAACACAGTGTATGCACCAACTGTTACCAACAAAATTAATTTTTTCGTAGATTTAAGATTTTCTTCGTTTATTTTATATTTTTGTAAACGTATAGTTCAATAAATAACTATTATGTACAGGGTGGCCAACTAAGAATGCGGGGTACTGTATCAGGGAAATTATCCATCGTAGAGGCTTGCGCAAAAAAAAGTTATTACTAAGTTTGTGAAATGGTCGCTAGGGGGCGTAACTGCTATCTTGAATCTAAAAAAGTGATGTTTCTGTGAATTCTGCTATATTAACCTAATAAAAAAATAACTCATCTTTGAAGTCGAGGACAATCTGAACTTTTTTTGTTTGGCACTTTTTGACGTATCTATAAAAATAAAGTGGTGGGGGGTATTCAAAGGTTTCCTTAAATCACCCCCCGTATCTCCGAAACGGCTAATCCGATTTTAACAAACTTGACCGCGTTGAAAAGAGCTTTTCTTGGGCTACAAACGATAAAATAATTGAAGTTATCTTAGTTTCACATTCGTCGCCAGAGGGCTTTGTTCGACATTCCGGCAGAACGGTTAATTTTCGCAAAAAAATTAAATTGCTATGATTTTTTTCAGGAACACGTAGCTAAATGATGCCTAAACAAGCTCGCGAAAACCGCATCTCGATATCTTGTTCCTAACCTAAAATATCTACCAAAGAAAACTTTATAGGAAAATCCCTTACATTTTTTTTTAAACTATATTTTTCTGGAATTGTTTCTATTATGTAAGTTGTGGTCCTAAAAAGGACCTAAAATATTTTTCAGGTTTTTGTAATGTCCGTTTTAGTAATAACTTTTTTTTGCGCAAGGCTCTACGACGGATAGTTTCCCAGATACCGTACCTCGCATTCTTAGTTGGCCACCCTGTACAAATTACTGCAATATAATTCGAATATTGCTTATATTCACATCTACAAAAGGAACGGGCCTGCCAGGGTTATCCTAGTGTTAAAAAAGCGCCATTACTTATGCATCAGCCTAATACCAGTAATTTTTAGACATATGATGGAACATATTTTAATAAGGTTTGTTCGTTTGGCTTAAAACTCAGCATCAAGGTTCAATTTCACACAGTAATTTACAGGATGTTTACAATTTTTCTATTATAACTGACAAAATATACAGGGTGTTCCATAAGAAAGAAAGCAAAATTTCGTATGGTTCTTGCTACTGAAACACCCCGTACATTTAATAATAATTTTATATTTTGCACATTGACACCCCACATATCCTTGTAAAAAATTTTCTTTCTACCTCCTAGCGTTTTCCTACAATCAACCGACGCGAATGTGGTGCCCCACAGTGCGGGAAAGTAACGGAAATTACAAATCGTGCATATACAGACCATAATCAAACAAAAGTACTAAAACAGTTCCCTATAAATTACATAATAAATATTACGCGACCTCTTAATATTTGTTGCACGTTAATAAAATGACTTTATCCAATCAATTAAAAATTTGTGGTTATATAAGAAATCAATTATAATTTACTCCAAATCAATATTAATTGAAGGCAAGGATATAAAGTGTAATCTAAGATTTGTTTGACATACCATTGTAAATCTACATAGACTTAACAAAATTTGCATAACCCAATTGCTAGGCTTTGTGTTCAAAACCATTTCTCTAATATTCAACAAGAGGGGTTGCTTTCGCAATGAAATCTATTATGAATTTCCATTAAATATCATAAATTTTAATGTTATCAGGTTACCAATATCTTTTCTATGCGAAACCACGCATTTGTAATTTACGCACTGAAAAAAGTTGTATAATAGAATATAAAATCTTATACTTTAAGTCAAGCCTTTATGCATACACCAGAGCATTTGTTCTCTGCGGTTGCAAACCACTTTAAAAATACGTTTTTATCAGATTTATTTAGGATTCTTTCTAGTTGGAAAGATTTCTTGGGCAAAGCAAACATTTTAAGTATGTAAAGCCTATTTGGAAGTCTCGAGGGAAACATCCCTGTCACTGTGAAAGAAAAATATTGCTGAAAGTACCGAGAATAATTCTACATCTAAGGGATGCAGACGATCTATGATAATCTGATTATTTTTGTTGACTTTAACACCAAATTTCAATTTTACCGTTACGTAACCGTTCGTACATTGTTTTTTCACACTTTTGATTAATGCGTCTATATCTTTATTGTTATATAACGGGTTATTATTAACTAGAGACCAATTACATTTAACTCCTAGTGTTTTAATGGAGAAACTGTATGACTTAATAACTACATTAGTTAAATCCCTAAAGGATAATTTAATTATTTAATTTAGTTTACATTTTAGAACTGTAAATATGTAATATTAAATAAATACAACAGTTAAATGATTAACGCAGTACGCAATTAAATTCAGTAAATAAAAGATATTAACACATTTTTCAATGTACAAGTACAATAGTGCTGCTGTTAAACCCCAGTTTGACTTCACTTAAATTAAGGTAACTTCAGATAACGTAATAATAAATATTTAAAGGATTATGGTTTGTCATTAAAAGCGGACAGATGATAAAATAAACATTGCCCAGAATTCTCACTTATGTCAAAAAAGAACATAAAGGAGCCCGCACCCAAGTAATGGAAAATTGGCGACCGGTTAAATTTTCTGAAACTTTGGTATGTTGTTGTACTCGATTTAGTAACCAAAAGTGTCAATGGGCCCAACTCAATCCTATGACTAGTTTCGAGGTACAGAGTGTTAAAGTTGAAATATGCCCAGTTATTAGGAATTTGTATTTTCAAACTTAAGAGGTAGATTACATTCTATTGCATAAATACGTTTACTGCATATTTAAGTAATACATTAGAAAATACATACAATTCAAAATATTTATAACTACAGGGTGAATCACAAATATATGAAGGTATTTTTTTGCAGAAACTGAATTTTCATTCAAGGAACCATTTTTTCAAAAGGTACTATCCAATATGATATTTTGACGATAAAATGATGCACAACAAATATTTATTACACAGGGTGTTTTACAGTATGAGCCATAATATACAATTCTTTTTTTTATGACTTAATTCAGAGCGCTGTACTTCCGAATTGATTTTTGAGAAGGTTGATACTATTAATATATTTGTATATATAAGCTTCAATATATACAGGTTATTTATTAAAAGTTACTGTATTTTTAGAAAAGTACAAAAACCATGAATACTTTGTATTTAAAAATATCCTTGGTTAAATGTAACCATTTTTTCGGTATATATTATTTGTAGTAGCCTCTTAAGAGTTATGAATTTTAAATCCGATGCTATGAGCAGTTTTCGAAATATAAGGTGTAAATGTCGAGAAATGTTGAATTTATTAGTTTTTCTTATTTAAGCTAAAAAGCTAAATTGATTTTATGTTACCTATATAAGCGTAATGTAACCTTAGTTCAATGTAATTTTATTAAATACATAAATAAAAAGTTTACCTCGAGTAGGATTTGAACCTGCGACCTGTACTTTGTACAGGTCGTAGGTTCAAGTCCTACTCGAGGTAAACTTTTTATTGATGTATTTAATAAAATTAATAATAATTTTTAATTACATAATTAGCTTTGAACTTATTCGTTCATAACAAAAACTTACAAACCCCGCCTCTTGGGGCACTTTAACTTTCACTTTTGGCCTTGGGACGCCTTGGCCGCCATTTTTTATATGCCCCCGTGTGGGTCGTATTTTTTAGCCTTGAGATCGGCTTTGGGTTTGGGCTTGGAGTTGGCCTTGCACTGTGGGAGGGGGGTTGTATTCTAATAAGTGGTCCTAGCCTTGTAAGACAAGAACTTGTTCAAGGAATTCGCCCGTCATAAAAATTGTATTCTTATAAAGAAGAATTAATAGATAAAAATGATGACAAGTGTTTTTTTCATAATAAAAAGATGTTATTTAACCTGTGTTTATTATTAGAGCCAGTTTGATTTTTGAACAAATATTTCTAGGGAAAATCCCGACCTTAAACATATTGATGCACTTTTAAGCGTTTGCTTTGGCATTTTTTCCAATAACTTAATTTGCTAGCTTATAAGATGACTCTCGCCTCTTGTCACAAAAATGTGTATTCTAATAATAATTGGTGGGAAGAATCAATGATGACAAGTGTTTTTTCATAATAATAAACAGATTTATTTATTTAAGCTATGTTTATTATTATTATTAGACGCTGTTTTTGGTTTTTATCAAGGATTTAAAACCCTGGCATATCGATTATGTTATATGCAATGTAAACGTTAGCTCAAATTTTTCAATATCTGATGGCCCTGTATTATTTCTTGTGATATAAACCTTCAATTAAGACTTACGTGTTATTTTAAGTTTCATATTTCTGTTGTATTAAAATATATTAAGCACTTCGCTGTCTTTAACACATTCTTATTCATTTTTCGCGATCAATTTTTACAATGTATAACTTAAATATATTCTAATACAATTATCATTTATAATAATTTCCATTTGTAGGTTGTGACCTTTTACCTATATACGAATTTATAACAACATGCAATTCAAGCGATTTCACTTTCAACATTAATATTGTATATAAAAACGCAGTCAACCTTCAAATTTACTTTAGCTAATAACACTATTAAATGGTTGCGTAAATGTATTTACGGTTACGAACATATAAATTGTTCACGGTTCATTTTAATAGTGTTATAAATTACATGCTTCTAATTGTGTAAATGCATCAGACAATTAAGAGAAAACTATCAAGTTTTTATCTAAAAAAACAAAAATGAAAGCTGGATACGGTGTACGCGCTAAAACTTTTTGAGCTAACTCCGGATTTTATTTATAGAAGTGGTTAGCCTTGGAGTTTAGGTTGTATTTTTATATATATTAATATACCTAATGCAATATAAGTTTAAAATTAATCATGAATGAAAATTGCTAAACTGCATTGTCGATATAGAAGCGGTTGATCTGGATTTTTTATGCACACACACAAATTACTTTAAATAAAATAGGTATTATCGTAGATATACATCAAATTTACTTTAAAAACAATAAATTGAATAATTAGGCAATTATGTATTATAACTTCATTAATATGAATAGGGAAGGTAGCAATTACCCCATCGATGTTGTGTTAAATTAATTAATATGTTTACAAATATTTTTAAAAAATTATTACTGTAAAATGTACATCACCATCAAGGATTTGAGATGCATTTTCTTCATCCGCTTCATTTTGAGTAGTTATATTGTAATAGATTATTAACAGGTAAAAACGGCTAACACCCTGAAGCTGTTTCATAATAACTCATTCGATTGTAATTATGGTTTAAAAATATATGTAGCGGATAATATACAATATTTATTTGCCGCTATTACTACACACAGATATGGGTTTACTCTTAAAATTAGCTAACTTCCCCCGGATCAGTAGAGCGTTTTTTAATACACAAGACATCTTGAATATAGCAGTGTATATGCCGAAAATGCTCTATCTTAGCTGAAATACCTCTATAAAAAAAAGGGTTATAATCAAATTAAGTCTTATTGAACACTATCTTTTTAATCCTTGAATTTTGACCGATAAGGGTCTGCCATGCGATCAGATAAGACGGTTTTACATGCAAGTTCTGTCTCGGCAGAACTGTCGAAAACGGGCTTTTTTGATTTACAAACATCCCCTAGGGAAGATATTAGAGTGTTGCTACAGAAATATTTTTGAGTTATGACCGGCAGATCTTTGCGATATCATATCTCACATCTTACAAAAATTCAGTTTCCATTTCTAAAATACTGGTTTGGTTTCGTTTAACTTACACCTCACGCAAAACACACACACGCACACGCGCACGCGCACGCACACGCACACGCACACGCACACGCACACGCACACGCACACGCACACGCACACGCACGCACACGCACGCACACGCACACAACCGCACACGCACACGCAAACGCAAACGCAAACGCACACGCACACGCACACGCACACGCACACGCACACGCACGCGCACACGCACATGCACGCGCACGCGCACATGCACGCGCACACGCACACGCACACGCACACGCACACGCACACGCACACGCACACGCACACGCACACACACACACACACACACACACACACACACACACACACAACACGAAAACACGCAAGCACAAAAATACGTAAACATGAAAACGGGCAATCACGAAAACACGCAAACACGAAAACACGCAAACGAAAACACGCAAAACGAAAACACGCAAACACAAAAACGGGTAAACACGAAAACACACAAACAAAAACACGCAAACACGAAAACACGCAAACGAAAACACGCAAACGAGATCACGAAAAACGAAAACACGCAAACGAAAACACACTAACGCAAAAACACGCAAACACGATGACACGCTAACACAAAAACGCAAGCGAAAACACCCAAATGCGAAAACGTATGAAAGTTGTAATAATTTAAAACTCCATTGTAAAGTTACTTTCATCAGTCCACAAGATAATCCTGTTTAAGCGCCATAAACCCTCCAGATTGAGACATTCTGAGCTGTTGCGCAACTTCACGTGTGCTTAAATTGTTCATAACAAAAACAAGAAGAATTCGGAAATTATTTCTCAGATTTCTTTGATTTCGATCTTGTTCGTTGAAGCGGCGCAAGCCACATTCAGAGAATCGACGATATACGCCCCACAAACACTTGCGCATTTGGAATGCTTCTGTTTGGAAAAGGCGCTCGGTATTGTTTAGCTGTCGCGTTAGAATTACCGTGGCTGAACCCATAAACATAATGGATATCGGGATATCCTTCATTTCAAAACGTTCTTGGCATTGTTGTCTTTAGTTTTTGATCGCCACTAACACTAACATGGACACATCAATTTGCATAAATCGCATCGATTTTTGTTGTCTAAGTAATCTACGTAAAATTTATGTCCGCAACGCGACCGTGCAATAGCAAGAATTTTATCCAAAAACTCAAAACAAGTGCAAAATTTGAAAATGCATAAAAATAAAAATTTGTTGGTAAAGAACTGGACAAGCATGCTATAATGTCAAATTTAATCACTAGCGTTGTAACAAAATTTTTACGTTTGTACTAAAATTTACGTTTATTTAGGCAACTTAACATCTATTGCGTGCAGCATGTGTTGCATATCTAGTTGCATAAAAACACGCATTTAATTATTTTAATTAGAACTCGAACGCATTTCGTTTGGACATTCAATCTAGACATGTTCATGCTCAAAGACTACTGTAGCGATTCTTGTTGATGAGATTTTGAAGGTGGATGTAGCATCCATATTGCTTCGTTAAATTTTTTTATTAAGTGAGACGTTTGCTTTTTTTTTCAGGCACTTTTTTATTTTCTAATTTTTACTTCAATTTCACCTTTACTGATACTTCACTTTTATATGTTTAAACACATCTACTCCATTAAATATTTTACGGTTAATCTAAGTTACGGCATTAGTACGATTGATCAAGAGTGAAATTTATTCATTTGGGAACTATTAAGCATACAAACCCAGATTTACTTTAACCTGAAGTAATATTACGCAACAGTTACCAAATCGCTGACACAGCATACATCCATTTCGTTATCTACAGTGTAATCAAGAATAAGGTATTCTGATTCCATTAATTACTCACAATATTAATTACTCATTAGGTTATAATGTTACTAACATTAGCATTATGTATTTTTGTTTATAATTAAATATAGGTTGTGTTAATAAAATTTGTTATTGTAGAAATTTCTTTTAACTGTATTGTATAATGGTTTCCTTGTTTATTCCATATTTAAAAATAAGTTGGCGTCCGAGTATTTAACTATTAGTTTCAGAAAGGAACAAACCCGATTTAAAGCGAACATATCTAGGTATATGTAAATATTTTTTGGTTAATAAGGCAAATCGATAATTTTATGTACCTGGCCCACTTTAATCTACGACTGAGCAGAAAGCACCAAATCCTCTTGTTATTACCCAAACTATTAAGTAGCTAAAATTTGTAGCCATGGGTGTAGAAGTATACGTATAGAACTTTAGGATTTGCACACTGGCTTTAAAAGCTTTACAACGTAACACACAAAAATTCTGATGAGTGGAAGGTGCGCAACCCCACAAAGAATATCACCAAAATCGCTAAAAACTAATCGTCGTCGCCCATTTAGTGCGCCTGCCAAATTTTGGGAACTATACCTATTTTCGTTTAGGATATATTAAGAAAAAATATTTAAAAAATCACATTTTTAGTCCCATTTATCTACGGTAAGAAAGCGTCTTAAGAACAATAGTATCAAAATTAAAGCTGAATCACTGTATTTATAACGAATTGGCCTTAGAATTGTTTACTTTTCGGGACTGACCGACCACACAATATAATTGCTTCTAGTTCATTAGCATCATGGAATGATGATATTAGCCTTGGCAACAAAACCATTTATCACAGCATTGGTCACAATTGTAGAAAAAAGTAAAAGGTTTAGATGAAAATCAAACCGATTCATGTTTAAAAACGTTTGAATATATTGTAATCATAAAAACTACAAACAGTGTTTGGGAGAATATGTCATTTTGTAAAGGACACACTGATCGCTACGTTTGTTTTAATTTTGAAATAGGAATTAGTAATTTCGCGTGTAAAAATTAAGAGGCTTAACTATTATTTTTTTTCAAATGGGTGATATTTATTTCAGAATCCACGCAATGTCTTACTACTTTGATTTTTTGAGTGTACAAGGTGGGTTCAATGCCGTTCGGATAATAGACAAAGTGTACGTGTTGCATGTTTGAGATTTATATGCATATGATGTTATCTAGTAGGCCACAATCAGGTAGGATTAACCCAAAAACTCACCTAGGTCTATTTATTGCAGGGAAATTAAACACTGTGGTGGCACCTAGAGACAATTTATCCCGGACAGAATGTTATTATTTGTTGTTTTATGGTAAGTGTAAGATCTTTGAATTTAAATTTCAGCCATTTGACGTCTTATATAGAACCTATCCATCTCCATTGCAGTTAGCTTGGCAACCCGCTTATCTTAGTAAACAACGCCTGGTGCTGCTTGGTCATGTAACAATTTTAAATATAACCTCAAAATTCTTTCGTTTAACAAATCAATACAACGTAAAAGTCAAATTTTGTAATATTACAGTTAATAATAAGTAGTTGACAGGTTGACAATAATTGAAAAACATAAATCGTAATTATAAATAAAATGTAAACCTCTAGTATCCGGTTTAAGAGAAATCAAATTTATCACATTTCTTTTAAAAAATGGTGGATGAAACCATCAATGTTTTCCCCTCTCGTTTAAGTTGTTTACTGTTCACAGTCTTCATGTTGTATGTTGTATTCATTTGGAGTAATTTTAATAATTGCAGAAAGTAGAAGTAGGTTAAATCAAAACTCTGCAAAAATGGTAAATATAGTTAATGTACTCATGAAACATGACTACATTGTTATCTGAAGCCCTTATTGTGTCCTTCTAGGAACACATTTATACTTATTTCTTCGCACATTCTTATTGTCAGGTACTTACCCTTTATGTTAGTTTAAAGCCCTTGAGAATAAGAAAATATTGCTTCTTTTAAAATTGTATTCTTTTCTTAATAATAATTAATAACTTGCCACGTGTCTAACCACCACACGGCACAATACGGGAGAAATGAGTGAGCTCGGCTAAAACTCAAACAAACGGTCTGAAGACCGCAGAGCGCTCGTATTGCATGGTTGTTTTGGAGGTATTGATGATCTAGTTGGAATGAGAATTTGGTTATAAAGGAAGGAACCGGAATAGGCGCCACAAGCTTTAACGAAAGAAGGAACAGAAGATGGTTTCTTATTCCTCGAGAGAGGGAGAGCCTGTAAAGCTTGAAACAGGCTGTAAGTAATAGGATTAATAAGTAAGTGAACAATTCCCTCCACAAACGTAAATTTATTTCCTTTTTTGAAATTCCCAGCAACGGAGACAATAAGCCACGTATTATTGTATAGCTATATAAAGATGAATAATAAGCAAAATAAATTATATACAGTATGTACGTTATTCCCACAATTTACACCAAAAGAAAATAAAATATAAATTAAAATAAGTTTACGACGGTAAGTTTAAAGATTAAAGATGATTGAGGGACAAGTTTCTCACCTAAGTGAGAAGGTGATATGTACAGATTTAGTAGGATTTGCCTTAATACGCCATTTTCTTAGTTAGCTCTGGAATTTCGTAAAATGAAATTATAAATTATGCGAAGCCATTACGGGATCCTGGTGGGTTGACAAAATGGCTGTATCGTCCGCAAAAGTAGCAATAGTTGTTAACCTTTTGGTAGATAAATCAGCGGTGTAAATTAGATAAAGTAGGGGACCCAGGATGCTACCCTGGGGAACTCCAGCTTTAGTAGAAAATAAGGTAGTGGTCTCACTTTGTAGCTTGACTAGAAAATGCCTATTGGATAAGTATGATCTGATAATTTGGTATAGTATATATACAGTAGATTTCGTGCCAGACCATGTCGAAGGCCTGGCTAATGTCAACGAATACTGCCGAGCAGTATTTTTTGGTTTCGATGGTTTTATTGATTTGATCTACAATTCTGTAGACTTGTTCTATTGTTGAGTGTTACTCTCTAAAACCGAACTGATGATGCGGGACTATGTTATTGGTAGAAATTATTGGCTTGAGTTTAAGCAGAAATAACATTTCAAACACTTTGGAAATTAGAGGTAAAAGGCTTATGGGCCTATAGGAATTTACTTCCTCGGTCGGTTTTCCGGGTTTTTGAATTAGAATCACGGTAGCTACCGTCCATTGTTCAGGGAAATAGCCCAATCGTGACACGGCATTGAATAGTTTTGTCATATATGTTATACCTTTAGGTGGAAGCTCCTTGAGAACTTTAGCAGTAATTAAATCATAGCCAGGTGATTTGTTACATTTCAACTTTTCTTATTTCTTTCATTTTGAAGGGTTTACTTGGTAACGTCATCTGAAACGGTGCCGTTAAGAACTGTTGGATTTATTTCTCTTCCTAAGGTTCAAATACTTTTTTTAACAACAGGGATTTATCATGGATACTTCTCGCCCATGTTCCATCTTACTTTCGGAGAGGAGGCATGTACTGGATTTGTCTTTTCAATTTTCTTGTGGTCTTCCACAAGGAGTAGTCAGTAGCTTCTGTTGGGAAAAGGTTTTCCAGATACTGTTGAATTGATTTATTTTTCAGCTGGTAAAGAAACCTTTTAAGTTTGGCTGTGGCTCTATTGTAATTTAGCTTGTTAATTGGGGCTCTGGTAAGTTGCCATCGCTTCCTTAGCCTTCTTTTTTGAACGATTTTCTTTTTGACGAGAATTGGATAATCATCAATTCTTATTACATCATTCGTTCTCGGAGTAGCTTCCCAGGCTGCTTCTTGTATAGCTTTGGTGAAGTGTTCAACTGCACACATTACGTTTTTTTCTGTTTTTATTGTTATCTCTAACGATAGCAGTTCTTTACCCTGTCTTTGAAATAGACCCAATCTGTTTTCCTGTTACAGAGAAAAGGCGTTTTATTTATTTGTAATACTTGTGTCCCAAGAGTGAGTAAAATAGGAGAGTGGTCTGAGGGTAAGTCTACACAGGACTTGACTTGCAGATAATTAGGGTTAATATTTTTAAGAACGCAGAAATCGAGGAGGTCTGGGAGTTTGCCAGGATCAGAGGGCCAGTAAGTAGGTTCACCGGTGGATATAAAATGTAGGTTATTTATTTGCTGTTACAGTTTTTAATAATTCCCTTCCCTTCGTAGTAGTTAACCTGGATCCCCACTGAGTATTCTTTGCGTTGTAATCGCTTGCTACGATGAAACGATTACCTAGTGTGTTGAAGTAATGCTCGCATTGAGCTTGTTTGTTAGCATGCCGTGGTAGGCAGTTTACCGAGGATAATGTTACAGATCCAATAACGTCCTCAATTACGACTGAAGTAGCTTGAATATGATCTTCGCAGTATTTTTAATTCATAGTGTTTGATAGAGTTTTGAATGATAACGGCTGTACCAGCGTGCGCTGTTCGTCAGGATTTTGAGTAACATGTGGTAAAATTATAAATTTTCAGATAACTTCGGTCAGTAAATCGAGCTTCTGAGATCAGAATTACATCGATCTGGTGTTGTTGTATAAATGTTTGGATTTCGAGTTCATGCTGTTGGAGCCCGTTGGCGTTCCATTCGGCAATCTTAAGGAACTGGTCCATTATCTAAGTTTTGCGACAAGTGATGTTAATATATTTAACGTAGTTGACATTTGTTCCATTAAATGTTGGTTGTTGTGATGGCGACAGTGTGACCACTTGCTGCTGAGGTGTGTGATTTGCTGTTTGTGGTTGTTGGGGTTTGCCTCTAACTATTTGAGCATGTGAGATACCCGGTTGAATTAACATCGATTCTCTTCTGTTTAGTTGTCTCTCTCTGAGTGGGGGAAGGTTTATTGTAGCAGCTCTTGGTAAACAGAGTAACTTTTGTAATTGGCAGGATAATTGCTATCACATAGGGTACATCTGACGTCAGCGCTTCTGGTTTTACGGAGACATGATGCAGTGTGGCTGTGCTTAACACAACGAGGACTTCTGTTGCAGAAATTCTTTGTGTGGGCTAGTCTTCGGCATCTGACACACTGTGAAATTTCCTTCTTTGGTCTTGGGGACTCAAATTTAATAATTGAGTGTAAAAGTTTGTTAACATTGTAAATATCCTTATTATTTGGGGCAGGTTTGAGTTCGACGAAGAATAATGGAAGTTTCTTCTTTTTATCTTGTTCTTTAATGTATATGTTGAAAATATTTGTAACTGTGTGATCAAGTTCTTCTATGGCTTTCTTTAGGGCATCTGTGTTGGTGGAAGGATGCATATTTCGTAAAACTACTTTAAAATTTCGAGTCTGCTTGGGTTTGTAAGTATGAAACTCCGTATTCTTCTCAGAAAGAGCTTTAGTAATTAAAGTATATTTTTCTGATGTTTTGGGCAGTATTTTTACCTCATCTTTGTACAGTACTTTAATTTCGTACTCGTTTTTAGCTAAGCTTTCCAAAAGTTCAAAAAGATGTGGCATGAATTTGATTCCTGAGACAAATATAGTGAGTGGCTTTGGATCTTTTTGATTGCATTTTGTTCCTGACTATTTGATTCATTTTCCAGATTCTTAAATCGATTTGGCATCTCTATGGGCTTGTTGAACCAGTAATCTGTAATTTTAGCCTGTTTTTGTTGGATTTGTGGGTTGTCTGTCGAATTTCTGTAGCGTTTTTTATTTTACATTAACTGCCATTGGTGGTCATTGTTTTGTACATGAGATTGTGATAAATAAGGAATGCTGTATAGTTGGTTAGGTACCAGCATGGTTGGAGCGGTTGGTGTGATGAAGTTATTAGAAGTTGATATGCAGAATTTACTGGCAGTTGATAACTAGTTGTGGGTAATCCATGGTTGTGAATCGAACCAGGAATGATTTGATGGGCCTGGATTGGCTCTGGTGGTTGGTTATGATGGTAATTCTAATTACAATTACTATAGTTGGTCGGCACATTCTGATAGTAAGTCATAAGGCTTAATTAAATTTGGTAATAAATACATACTAAATATATACTGTGATTAAACAACTTATTGTATAGATTTGACCCGGAGGTCACTTACTCGTGTTTGTCGCGGATATCGCAGTGCGCTACGAACAAAACCTTACGCTGCGGAACTCAAAAAGAGATACAGAACGGATACTCTTGTTACATCAATCAAGACAACCTACTGTAAACATGAACTTGGATGTAATCGTAACGGTAAAGTTATATGGACACTTCAATAGATGGAAACTTAAATATGTAGAAGCGTAGGTTTATGGAAACCCAAGTTAGTTGCTAAAACGAAAGTAAAGAACGAAAACGATGATTATTCAGTGATAAGGTGTTACCTCTAAAATCGAATACGAGCGGAAGTTAAACGTCTTAAACAATTTGCTACACTTATTTCTTTGAAGAAGTAATGTGAAATTCTTTTGTGTGTGAAACCTGAAAGAGAAGTTCTAATTATAACAAGGTTAACAAGATCTAATACGTCTTACCTAAATGTGTAGGTGTAGAGAAATATTTATATTACATCCGCCTTAAATAGCGATATATCACTTTTATACAACGAAGCGATGTTATATAGTGAAAATTTTCCATAAAAAGGATGCTTAACATCTAGTAAATAGAAACAAGAACATTTCATAGAAACTTTCCACCCTTCTACAGCAATGGCGATTTTGAAAAGAAAGCCAACGCCTCAAGAAACAATTTTATAACTTCATTTGTTACCACATTTAAATATTGTTAACAGATGTTTGTTTTCAAAATAAACCATGATAAGTAAGATGCAGTTATGTAATGATATCACTCTAGTAGTGATTTAGCAAAGTGACAGGTACCTATTAAATGTAAGAGTGTTGAAAATAACCAGAATCTACGTTCATCTCAGTGCATAAGAGAACTATATAAGAAAAGGCTAAACCAAATACTAACAAAAAATCCCATACAAGATATCGACACGGTAAACGAAGCGTGGAATAAAATTGAGAATAGTATAATAGTAAGTGGGAAAGAAGCATTAGAAACAAGAATTACGAATAGTAGTAAAACTAACAAAAATAAACCGTGGTATGTACCAGAAATTACATGACTAGCCAAAAGAAAACAGGTATACAGCCACATAATTATGGAGGTATAATACTACTAGATACTACCCTTAATTAACAACAAGGATAATAACTAATAAACTAAACGAAATTGTAAAATTACAATTAACAACAGGGATTTGGAACGGTAACAGAAAGGCTATAGAATTTAATCGAACCGCATACATGTGCTTCATTGACTTGGAAAAGGCGTTTAAGCGAATCTTACTAAAAGATGTAATACGGCTAAGGCGATCCTGAAAAGTGCCAGAATAACTGATCAATATGGTAGAAAGTATATATACTGAAAATTAGGCATTGATTAAAGTAAACAAAATACAATTAGGACCCATACAGGTAGATGTGGAATAATACAAGGAGACTCATTGAGTCCGCTATTATTTAATTTAATTATAGACGAAGTTATAATAGCAACAATAGGTCTTAAATGGTATAAAATGGAACAAGGTGAAATAAAAATTGTGTCATGCCGATGACGCAGTGCTTGTAACACAGAGTGAAGCCGACCTGCAGAGGTTGATACAAAGGATCACAGAAACGTGTAAATTATATAACATGAAAATATCTACACAAAAAACAAAATGCATGGTTATAAATAAGATACCGGCACGCTGTAAGTAAGGTAAGATGTTAATTAATTTCGCACACCGTAGGATAGTTTTACCATACATAAGTCAAAGTAGGAGTTGAAGTCGTCATAAAAACCGGAAAAGATGACAGAGTATTTGAAAAGTCGCAATAGGGGTTGATTTGCCTAATTACGTAAGTTTACAGCTTGTCTAAATACTCAAATAACTCGCTTACCTGTACGTAATCACAGGAGGGCCTGTGACAGAAGACCTCGGCTGCTCCTGAAAGGCTACAAATACTCTTGCACGCTTATTTAAACTAATTTTGTGCCGCAATAATAAATACAAATAATCATTACCCTAACTAAATCAGTGCTTGTCGTTACGTTAGTTCAGTTAATATGAAACATCCCAAAGAAGCTAAGAAATTGACTTTACTCTAATCTACAACCAGATAAAAGGATATTTATCAGATCGCTATAAAATATGGTCAAATCAAAAAAGGAATGCATCAACGCAACAGGATTTAAATGGTACGTTATGATAGATAATTACTCAAAGCGTTGTCGAACGTAACTACTTCACTTTCTCAAATAAACACAAAAAATATTGATGTTAACACTGTGATCTTATTAAAATAATACAACGCAAACAACACTCTCAATTAAATGTCCTATAACATCTGGTTTCACATCTAATTAAAAATAATAAACCAAAAAAACATACATTCAGATAGCACCGCCGTCAAAATACCATAAAAAAATAAAGTGTAATCACATTTAATCAGACTAATTCAATAAATTTATATATTCGGCAAGGGACCTAGCTAGTCGCCATCTCGGCCTTTCAAAAAATTGTTGTAAAATTTTGTTCCCCGTTCAACAGAATATAAAAATTTCGTTCATAAAAATTTTGACATAATATTTGTCACTAAAACCTTTATACACAAAAAAAACTTAAAACAAAATTATAATTTCGGAAGATTGAATACGTTTGCCATAGAATTCAAAACTAAAATAATCAAAATTGATCAAAAAGGAATCGTATTCAAGCTTATGTACATACAAAACAAATAATACATTAAAAAGATAGAAATTGTATTAACATTCCTCGGTCATGAAAAGCAAAAAAACTGTAAATGCACCATAAAGTTTACCTTAATTCTGGTTTCTTATGTTACACGGTACACCTAGGGAAGACCTGGAGGTTGACTTCTATGGTGGCGATAGTAACGCAATGAATGTGGTAGTTACGCCCCAAGGATGCCGATTGAAAGTGCCAAATTACCGTAGATTATCATCCAACTTGGTTGTACGATATAATACAATATATGTGTTTACACTTTACTTACAAACTTTACTTTTCGCAACAGATCTGCTTAATTCTTAATATTAGTCGTTAACGTTATACGAAAATTTAGTTATTTACTGCAAGCTCACAATCTCACATCTGTCCCTTCGGTGTACGTACCTCGAAGGATAGACAGAGATTGTTAATAGCATTACTTTATTAATGGTGGTTTCGAGCCCAACTATAAGGTAATCCTATACTGCGACATCCCTATACTTTTCCCTTATGTAATTGTGTAAACTTTATCCCGTTCTGACATCCATTCGGAGTTACAACCACGAAGGGTGTTTAGAAAAAGTTACTTAACCCTAGTCTGCCGGGGGAATCTTCTATCATATTTAGACGAACGAGGTACACTTGTACCACTGCTTAATATACGTATGTATGTGCTTTGTATCAAGTGAAGATGTTATTTGCTGCTGTATACGTTTTAGTTAGCGTTATCGCTGAGTAAAACTTTTGTCTTCGGACGTTTTCGTTGCTTTAGTTAAGTAGGTACTTTATTACAGTTATAGTTACAGTTACAATTTACCAGCTTACATTGTCATTTCAGTGTACAGACGACTTGTTGGCGCGTTTAGTTCTAACAAAGTTTTGGGTTGTGTGTAGTGGCACTTGTATAAAAAATGGATAGACCGCAATCAAATCTAGATAAGCTGCCGTGGGACCGAAAGGGAAATTTGAATTTAGAAACGTAAGTATTTTATATAATGCTCTCCTTTCTGTCTTTTTCAGAGTCTAGTTTTACTAATTTGAACCCGGTTTTATTAGTATAACGCAAAAGGAGTTCGATATTTTGTTCGAAAGTGATGATGAGATTTTTCATTTGGAAGCCGATGAAGATTTGGTTCCAGATAATGAAGTAGCGTCCGATGGTGAACATGAAGGCCACGAAATTGAAGTGGCTGAACCCGAGGAGCATAATTACGAAGAAGACGATGTGCAACGTGAACCGACACAAACTCGAAATAAGTTTATTGCTCCCGATGGCACGGAATGGTTTTCGGTTCCACCAGTGCTATCAGAAAGGCGTCGTTTGAACGTCATGCACCGCAAAGGTAAACAATAAATAATAAATGAAATAAAATTGAATCTAAAAATCTGAATCTTGGGTCTTTTTCAGGTGGTGTAAATGGGAGACTGGTTAATAGTTGCATGTCAAAAAAGGAAATTTTGGTCTATTGTTCAGTGATGATATAAAGACCCAAATAGTAATGCACATAAATCGTAAAGGTCTTGAAATGGTACTCAAATACAATGAGAAAAACCCTAATAATAACCAGCTATGGAAACAATTTAGCCATATAGAGTTAGATGCATTTATTGGTATGCTGTATTCAATGGGTGTCAACAAATGGAACGATTTAACACTGCATGATCTGTGGGGCAGTCGTTCATTACCTCTGTTTCGTGAGGAGAAAAAATTAACAACAAGGAAGAAATCAACCACTTCTACAACCAAACAAAGGGTGGGGTTGATGTGTATGACAGAATGGTTGGGAACTACACCACAAAAAGGAAAACGAACAGGTGGCCATTAGCAGCATTTTTCAACATGCTCGATACAATTGGTCTCGCTGCATACATTATTTATCAAGCGCTACACCCAGATGAAAATGCCAAAGATTCTCGTAGACGCTTCTTGGATTGTTTGGCGCACGAACTATGTATAGAACAAGTGAAAGCAAGATCTAAAGTACCTTTTATTACTAGCCATTTCTTGATCAAGAACTCGATGGAAATTGTTTTGGGAGAAAAAATAGTCTCTACCATTCCCCTAGATCTGGTGCTATTTTGTCAGAACAAAAGATGTACATGGGCATCGGAAGGTAAAGGGAATTTGTTATAAATGCTACCAAGTTGACAAGAAGAAGAGGAAGGCAAGGAACGCTTGTGTTCGTTGCAACGGTCCAATTTGTGCCATCCATTCCACCCAAACATACAAATGCAATGACCCCTGTAGACAGCCAGAATCTACCTAAGTTTTTAATTTTATTTTATTCTTATTTTTACTAGTATGTAGTATTACCTTTATATTTTTCTTATATTGAAAAAAATTAATAGGAATAATTACAAACTGCATTTTTTGTAAAAAAACTCAATGAAAATACATGGTGGTACAAATGTACCACTGTCCGACTACAACTAGGTAGGTTCAAGGAAATTACTCTACGCCCGAATTTTTGCGCAATAATAGAGTTTCAAGAGCTCACAATAAGTTAGAAATAAGTACTTGGAGATGTCAAGAAAACTCAACTCTCAAGGCCTTCTAATTTCTGAAATATTTCAGTTTAAAATCAAAAAAGTACAGGTGTACCACTGTCCGGCCGACTAGGGTTAATTAATAAATCCAGATTCTCAAAACAAAACTTATACCGTTACTAGTCTATCATAAAACAGATCCCTATAATTTTCCCTTATATAATTCTATAAACCTTATCCCTAACTGACATCCATTCGGAGTCACAACCACGAAGGGTGTATAGAAAGTATTATTTAATTAATAACTAATATTGATACACCAATATAAAACCTACACCTTCTCCAGCACTATATAAATATACTACCTAACCCCTGTATCATTCCTCTCATACACACCCTCTTGAATTCCTTTCCGAAGTCCTGCTGCCTAGTGTCGAAATCAATTTTACTCTATCGCATTGTCCTGTAATTTCAAAATAACTCCACCAGAATAAAATTCACTAAATTTTATTTCATCTAACCCCAGTATTAATTATTAAACACAAATTAGTACACTCTACTTCCATTTTACGTTATTTAGAACTTTATATTAAGCTACTTCCATTTAATCTCAAGTGTATAATTATTTTACACCAGCACAATCACATTGTATTACACCTATTTCGTTTCATACCACTACGTTCATTTATCCTACCCGACACGATATCACCCTGTTCAATCTGTTTTACTGAAATTCATTAACGTTAAAATTAATCCACATTCACAAAATACGACCTTCATAAAGCAGCTGATTACATTATCAACGCTATACTGGCCAAGGACACCATCCTAACCTGTATAATATGCCAGATTTCCACTCAATCTCGAATACTTATATTCAATTGATTTAAACCCTCTAAATCACAAAGTTTTCAACCCCTGTATTTTTCATTATAGCATTATTAGTATTATTTCAAAATGAGTAAAAGAATCATTCTTACCTAAAAAATCAATTTGTAGTCGCTGCTTCCAACATTCACAAGAAACACCCACTGTCCGTTTATATACCCACATAACAGCAACGCAAACCAAGCACATTATTGACTTTTAATAATTATTTTTTGCACAAACAAATCCCGCGGAAATTAGAAGACGCACGTTTAATAAAATTTGTTATAGCCCACAATCAGGGACGATCCAAGCCTACCCGATCCCGAAACTAAAAGGGAATACGTTCATTTTTAATTTTTATCATGTATCCATGATTTTATCAAGATTCGCCGATAAATTTCGAATTTCTAAATTATTTGTTAGTACCGAATATTTTGAATGTGGTATAGATTCTCTTAATGGGATGTAATAACGCAGTAATGATGGGAGAAACTTTTCGATTGTAACGTTTTCTTTTGTCGTTTGCGAATTTTAAAGGTTTAAGAATTTTTTTATATTTTCTAAGGCTAAAATGAAGTTTGTGTTGTAGATCGTAGTAAAAATGGGTTTTGAAAGTAAACATCCGTTAGTGTATTTGTAAATAGGGATATTTTTGTAGAAATAAGTTTCGTATTTTAATTTGGTTAAATCACGTTGGGGTTGCATCATATAAAATTTAATTAAAGAACGTATTCAAATATTACTTTGTAAGGTATATCTTTTGCAAGAGATTTTGTAAGCCACCGGACCGGCACCATTTGGATTTATAAGAATTATGTTCCGAAAATAAAAGATTTGACTTTAGGTACATAGCGTTAAGGGCTATTTTGAATAAAAATTCCATTTCATTAACTATCCAATTTCTCAGATAAGATTTCGAGTAGAAACAGGCTTGCAGACAAAGTAATCTCTCACGACGTATTTCGAATTTAATCTTCGTGTATGCGCGTAGTGATATATTCGAGTTTTTTGGGCAAATTAGAGTGGAGGTGGTTGGAAAACCAATGTTGCCGAAAGTTAAGTTTTTGTGTTAGTAGTAGTTGTACAGGCGTAGAATCGTATAGCTTAGGGTGGCGTAGTTATCGCGAAACGACGTTGATCAAGGCTCGTGTATACCGAATTTTTGAATAAAGAGTGTTTTTCCCCAAAGCCAAAATCGAAAACGGGATCATATAAGTGTTCAACCTTCACGAGACCCATTTATCGTTGTGTGTAGTGAATCCTTTCGAATAGTTCGAGATCCAGAACGGCGCTGAGTGTTAAGTACCTAATGCTCTCGCTTTCCTACGGAGAAGATTTCGCTTGTTTTGCGGAAATATACAATGTTCTTTTCAAAGTTACAAACATTAAGTAGCTCACAGTTCGCCACTTATTCAAATAACCTGCTGTTAAACAAGTAATACCATATTTTTGTAATTTAAAGTCATAAGAATTAATCAGAACCTGTAGATTATAGTTGTGTGAAGATTATTAGCAACCGCTGTAAATAGTTTTGCTTGAGCAGTATATTTAATGAAATGAATACCAAGTGAACGAATTACGTGTTACTGTAAACACTTACGTACACGATCCGTTGAGAATCGAACAACCACGCGGAGCGAAAGGCAAAAGTCTCCAGTTGTATCATATCACAAGCGACCCCCAGCATCAATCATATCGTCGAGGTTAACGTCCCTACCAGATTCTGTGTAACAAAAGGGGCTTCTTCAATATAAGGTACATATGTGTTTTTTTAATATGGTGGTTCACAAAATTTAAATAAATATTTGAGTGTAATTTATTATGATGTTATTTAGGTATAAAAATGAAAGCGCTGTTTAATTTTTTTAGAGATTCACTTTCGATTATTTTATCGTTTAAATTATAAAGATAGCGCTTTCATCACGAGAATCGTCCAAATTTATTTGAAGTGTTTATTAATGTTATTCAAACTGACGAACGTCTATATCGAAATTACTATAGGTTTAAAAAAGGCGAATTTAGATAAGCTCATTGACGTTTATTTTATAACCAACATTGTCTCCGATTTCTTTGTTCCTGTATTATTATTATTTAGTTTATGTACATTATATTTATTTAGGTTATTCGACTTGTGTTTTTTTTATTATGTGAACCTACGATTTCACAGTATTTCGGAATAAGCAATTTTCGTATTTATTCTTTAATTTGGTCATTAAATTAACGTAATTATAGTAAGTTTAGTTTGAATGAAACATTCACGGCCGAAAGTTTGTTACGTGCAAACTTCAACTTTTGTGCTCAAACTTACCCCAACAGAGGAGATACGTTTTATATAGGACTTGCCGGTATCTCGGTCACGGTAGAGATGGGGGGGTCCCACAGTGATACAGATGGTAATGGTAGCTGAAAGAGAAGAGAGGGTGCCAGGTAGAATGATAAAAGAGCCAGCCCTAGATAACTAGTTAATTTATATGTGAAAGGATCTGAGCACTAGGAAAAATAGTTATAAAGCAGAAAGTCCCCAAAACAAAAGCGATATATTAATTACAAATCATGTCAGTTGCATTTGTATGTACACACATATAATTTAATTTATATTCCCCAAAAAGTAAGAAGGGGAATAATTCCCTAAATAAATAATTAATTTCAATTATGTTACACAAATCGTTAACCACAGAAATACATAGAATATTTGTACTCTTAAATACACAATATAGCAAGCCACCCAAATAGTCTAATACTAGAATTTAGATAATGAAATCAAGTTAAATTTACATCCAAAAATGACAAAGTAATATACAGAATTTCAAAGCTAAGTTATGCTAAAACAGGTTTATAGCCTTTAATAAAATACAGTAAACATGTAATTTAAGCATTCCCCAAGTGGTAAAGGCACATTGAATAAAAGACTATAGTAATAATACAATTGCTATGAATAACTTGCAGTAAACAAAAATAATAGAAATGATCAGGTGGTTTATAAAACCTTTAACTCGAATCTGTTGAGCTGAATGCATCCAGTTACACAGTTTCTTACAAAACAGTATTTAAATACATACATTACCAATAGACATGCTATTTTTATACTCAAACATTTTACCCAAAGCAATTTACTGTAAAAGCGCAAAAATTTGTACAATAACACTTAAAGTTTTATCACAAACATGTACATAGGTCTATACAACTTTTAGGATTGGTCACAGATTAATCAAAGCATTAAGGTACACGAAGAGTCTGAATATGAGTAATTTATAACTTATCTTTCATATCCCAGCCTGCCGGAATGTTATAATTTCAAATTTTCACAGGTTAAGTTTAACCCCTTAGCTAATTGCTTTAATGATTTTCTTAATGGATTTAGTTCTTCAATCGAACCAGATCAATTGTCTGAAAGTAAAACGTGGTAGAAGAACAAAAAAACCAAGCGTGACAAAAACTCACCTGTTTTCAGTATTTCCTATATATCCGATATAAATCGTTTGTACCCACTAATTATAGTGATTCGGCACAAAATTTAGAAAAATGTTATAAAACCGACAACTATCGATGGGCTAAATAAAGTCTAGAAATTTACATTTTTCTTTTAGGAAACACAAAATGGCTTTTCATTCGTCAAACAACAAACAGGAAGTGAAATTAAAAATCAAATATGCGAATGTCAAAAACCGATATATAACAGTGACACCCAACACATGAAGTTGAAATATAACTTATAAGTGACCATCAAAAGGTTTACCTAACCACTACAGAAATGTTTTTAATTGTGAAGCGTAATATATTCAAGAAACTTCAGAGATAAACTTAGAGAAATGTCATTATTTTAGAAAAATAGAAAGTTCAAAGAAATACGAGCAATTCATTAATTCTAATAGATCGCAAAAATTTACTTAATCGTACGAATGTAACAAGTTTTCAAGGGATTGTTTAATTATGACGTACATTTAGAGGAGGATATTGGATTTTTATTCTTGTTTTTATTAGGAACTGAGCATAATTAAACGTAATTTGAGGAATTGGATTTCAAAGGATTGTGTACACAGTTGAAACGTTTTTTTTTATTATTAATATATTACCATTTTTTTTGTTTGGCAAGGTGAAAGTATTTTACACATTGAGATTTTGGATTAACGTAACTTGACTAGATTAGTGTTTGTTTATCAAAGAAGTGATTGATTTTTGCGGCACACTATTATTTTGTTTAAGCGTAGAAATATTTGTTTTGAAGCCTTTCAGGTTGACGAAAGATCTGCTGGTTCTAGAGCCGCCTGTGGAGATTACGTATAGGCAAACAAGTTGTTTGGGTATTTTGAGCGAGCTGTGAACTATCGTAATTAGACATTTCATCCCCTATTGTGACATTTCATATACACTGGCGCCCATTTCCGGTTTTATGAAATTCTAATAACAAAGACATATCAGTTTAACTACATATTTATTATAATTATCAACAAAACTAACACATTACGACTACTTATTATTTACACAAACCAAAAATTCTCATCCAACTAGTAAAAGGATTTCACGATCAATCGATAACAACATGTGAATCATATCTAAATTTTACACTTCTAATTCAATTGTCAATTAGACCAAAAGCTTTATTCGTTTTCTAAATACAAGACTTTTAAATGCGATTAATTTTTGTAATGCTTTCAAATACTTTCCAAATATATGAAAATCGGTGATAAAAGCGTGGACACATGACAGTTACGAAGGTCACTGAAGCATTCTTTGTAAATGTCGTAAGGACTATCAACTTTATAGCACCTTTGCAGACACTTTTTGTTTTCCAGATAGGGACTGAAACATTTTTACAATACGAGAAATTACGTATATGTAATTCTCGAAATTACAATGATGTAATTAGAGTTACAGTAAACAATGGGAATTATGCACACATTTATCGTGGTCACACAGTGCATTATTACTAGTGCTAATTAAACGTTTTTTAAGTCATAGGCATCAAATGGTTAAAATAGCACACAATAAGGGCTCAAGCTTACTACCAATTGTAACAACCTTTTTTTGTGGTTGTATTAAAAAATACGTTAATCTAAGATCATTAATTTATTTGGCGTAAAATTAGAGGAGTTTTTAATTATTTACATGTAAAATTGAGAAAGGTTACTTAAATTGCATTTCATAGAACATATATTTTGGGTGTAATATTACATAAATAGTTATAGTTCCCTTTCTTTTAAAAATTGGACTCCGATCATTGTATTTCGCGCAATGCGTGACCACTTCTTGAGGGGGGGCACTTACAGAAGCAATTCTGAAAGCCTCTATTTTTTTTCTTCACTTGCTGCAGAAGACATTGTTATAATGGTTTTTACTTAATTTTTATTTTTGGTTCCATCAGAATTTTGGTGGTAAGTTATTTTTCAATTCATTATATTTAAAGCTTAAGCATTTGCTCTTTCCAAGCACTCACGTACACTCACGTACACTCAAGTACACTCATTATAGTACTTATATTATTCCCTTATACTCACTTAAGGCACTTATTTGCTTACTTACTTGCTCATACTTATATTTATATTTTAAATGGCTCTTAAGTTACTTATTTACACAAGTTTCTCTTCATTCAAATAATATCATCTTAAAATGCAATTTTAATACAATAAAACATCAAGAATACAATAAGTTTAGTGGATCGAAAATCTTCAAATACATAATTGATCGCGTTGTTACAACAATACGCTAGGAAGATTGAAACGCTTTCATACTGGTTGACCGTTCCGCATCCATAATTAAACACTGAAGCTGTCTATAAGAAAATCATTATACTGAGGTATTTATGTGGTAAATTTTATATTTTTAAGCTAGCTTTAAAACCTTTCTTATTCTTAACCATCCATATTTAAATAAACTTAATTGCACATTGTTAATTTAATATTTATAGAAATTATTATTGTTATTATACTAAACGTAGAGAATTGAAATAATTTATTACTTTGTTATTTTAATCCTTAATTTGATTTTAATACATTTGGTTAAGTTACAACATGGGCTAGGAACCTGATTTGCTGTTGTTAATGCTAGTTGTTTTCACTTTGTTTGATTATTTAGTTGATCAGAATTTAAGGAACTGTAGTTGGTCTTTATGTGTTTATATAATGAAATTTATTGAGTGTGTATATAATATTTTACGATGTCAACTTGAATTATTTAGTTGATGTTTAATAGTGATGAGTTATTAATCGAATTAACATTTCGTAATGTAAATGGAGAATCGTTGATGTAGAATAGCGTAAACTTTTAAGACGACTATTAAATGCAGAAAAGATCAATCCAAATTTATTTGATTCATACTGAAGTGAAATAAATCAAACAGTAGAATTGAATTATTGAAGGAAAAGTTAAATCATATTCAGTCTTCAATTAAACTTTTTAAACATAAGCCTCGAAATCAGAATATCTTAGCTACAACGTTTAATTCATATTTTGAAACGCTTAAATTATACTACTTTTGATAGTGAATTTTATATTTACATGATCAATTGTTGACTTATGTAACGAATCGTTAGAATTAATTGAATCTATAAATGAAAATTGAATTAAATAATGATGTTTCAAATTTAGATACTAATATTTCGATGTCACAAAACGATGTTAATACTTCAGTTAATATATCAGAAGATTTTTCCAAGTTAATTAATAACTTACAAATTTCAAGGTTCTGTTCCTGTATAAAATTAAATTTAAAATTTAATGGTAGTGAGAAAGAAGTTTTACTTTTATTCAAAGATGTGAGGAGCTAATGATTGCTCGAAATATTTCTAGGAAGGAGATGCTTTTATCAGGTGTTGATTTATTTGCAGGAAAGGTTTAGTTTGGTATAGGGCAATTAAACCGTTTCTACATACTTGGGATGATCTTATTACTAAATTAAAGAGTGACTTTTACCGGAAGGACATGACGAAGTTTTGTTAGAGGATATTCAAAATCGTAAACAGGCTTTTGATGAAATTCCAACCCTTTTTATTTCTGAAATGGTTAATTTATTTTCTCAATTAGAGATTCCTCCTTCGGAAGGTGAACAATTAAAGATTATAATGAAAAATTTACAACCTTGGTTTGCTACTCAATTAGCCCTTGTTAGTGTTAATGATATTTTTCATTTAATAGATTTGTGTAAAAAATTACAACAAGTGAAAGCTCAGAATTCTAAATTCAAATTTAATTCTTATTCAGATTTACAAAGACAATCTGATTATAAGCCTTCTTCGGCAGTGAAACAAAATATTAAACCTAAGGTCCATTTTTCAGGTATTAAACCAAAAAATATGAATTCTACTTTTACTGCTACAAAAATTAATACAGCTAAGTCTTCAACAACATGCTTTAAATGTAGACAATTGGGTCATACCTATCACACCTGTGATAAGGGTGATAGAATCTTTTGTTTTAGATGCGGTTATTCCAATGTTACTTTTTCTAATTGTCCAAGATGTAAAGTTTCAAAAAACTGGTAAAAGGAAAGTGTTCCGTTAGTCGACACATTTCTTATGATTTTTCAGAGGCTAACAAGCATGTTTTTAACGAATGGTTGATTACTGTTAAGGAATTTTTTGGTTCTAAATTTGTTGAGAATAATGATGATGTTAGACCTTTTATTAATGTTAGGATTTTTAATGAGAATTTTATTGCTTTATTAGATAGTGGAGCTACCGTAACAATTTTAGGTAAGCCTGCTTTGTATTTGATTGATAAATATGATTTAAAATTAAATAGGAATTCGCCTTTTTCATCATTGGTTATTGCTGATGGTTCTTCACAATCCATTTTCGGGAGTGTTGATTTATCTTTGACTATTAATGGTATTACTAAAACTATTTCTGTTATTGTTTCTGAATTTATTACTACTGCAATTACTTTGGGGTAGATTTTTGTCGTTTATTTGAAATTAAAGCTGATTTTGGTGAAAATTTTATGTTGCAAACTCTGCGGAGACAACTTTTCTATGATTAGAGTATTGATGATCTTAATAATGATCAAGTTTTTGAATTAAATCAAGTTATTGACCTTTTTAAAACCTTATCAACTACAAAGTTAGGTAAGACAAATAAAGTTTTTCATTCAATTAATACTGGTGATGCAGTACCAATTAAACAACGTTATTTTCCATTATCTCCTGCTATGTTGGAGCATGCGAACAGAGAAATTGATGATATGTTAGAGCAAGGAATTATTAAACCCAGTTTTTCTCCTTGGAATTCTCCAATGGTTTTAGTTAAGAAGAAGTCAGGTGATTTTAGAGTTTGTTTTGATGCTAAGAAATTAAATTCTGTTACGAAAAAAGATGCTTACCCTTTACCTTTTTTAAACGATATTTTGGATAAATTAAGAGATGCTCGTTATTTAACTTCAATTGATTTAAAGAAAGCTTTTTGGCAAATTCCTTTAGACGCTGAGAGTTGTGAAAAAACTGCTTTTACTGTTCCACGTAGAGGATTATTTGAGTATACTGTTATGCCCATGGGACTTACAAACGCACCCAGTACATTACAACGATTTATGGATTCCATTTTAGGACATGATTTATCTCAATCAGTTTTTGTTTATTTAGACGATATTATTATTTTTTCAAGTACTTTCAAGGAACATGTTGATATTTTAACGAAGTTTTAAAAGGCTTAAGGATGCCAATTTAAATATTAATTTAGATAAATGTGAATTTTGTAAACCTCGTTTATCATATTTAGGCTTTGTTATTGATAAGAATGGTCTTCACACCGATCCTTCAAAGGTGGAAGCTATTACTCAATTTCCTCAACCACATACTTTTACAGAAGTTAAACGTTTTATTGGAATGTGTTCTTGGTATAGACGTTTCATTCATGATTTTTCCACAATTTTAGCTCCGATTAATAATTTATTGAAAGGTAAGAAGAAATCTCAGAAAGTTTTATGGAATGACGAAGCGAATGATTCATTTTTAAAAATTAAATCTTTATTAGTTGATGCTCCTATTTTAGCGAGCCCTGATTTTTCTAAAACATTTTATTTACAATGTGATGCATCTAATTGTGGAGTTGGATGTGTATTAACACAAGGAGTAGGAGAGAGGAAGTTGTTATTGCCTATGGTTCTCGTACTTTAAACAAAGCTGAGCAAAATTATTCTATTACAGAACGTGAGTTACTTGCAGTTATTTTTGGTATTCAAAAGTTTAGACCTTATATTGAAGGTACCCATTTTAAAGTTATTACTGATCATCATTCATTGATTTGGCTCAATAATTTAAAAGATCCTTCTGGTAGATTAGCCAGATGGAGTGTTAAACTTCAACAATTTGATTTTGAAGTTATTCATCGTAAAGGTAAATTAAATGTAGTTCCTGATGCACTTTCTAGAGCACCTTTGGAAGTTAGTTCTTTAGAATTTTCTGTTGTCGATTTAGACGATTGGTATAAGAAAATGTTAGCCAACGTTTCTAAAAATCCTGAATTATTTCCTGATTGGAGAGTTGACGATGATAAACTCTACAAATTTATTTCTAATGATTTAAACATCAAATCGAATTTAGTGGAATGGAAATTAGTTGTTCCGAAATCTTTAAGGAAAGATATTTTACGAAAATTTCATGATCACATTTTGGGGTTTTTAAAACTTTTTCAAAAATTAAAGAATTTTATTACTGGCCAAAAATGAAGTCATTTATTTCGAAATATATTAGGAATTGCAATGTTTGTAACCGAAGCAAGTCTTCACAATTTAATTATTATGGTTTTATGGGTAAAGAGAAAAATGTTTCTTATCCTTTTCAATGTATTTCTATTGATTTAGTGGGTCCTTTTCCTAGATCGAAGAGTGGAAACACAGTTTTATTAGTTATTTGTGATTGGTTTACTAAATTTACTTTGATTCACCCTATGCGCAGTGCTACTGCTAAAAGTATTTGTCAATATATTGAGAATTATGTATTTCTAGTATACGGTGGTCCTCAAATTTGTATGGTGGACAATGGTCCTCAATTTAAAAGTTCACAATTTAAAAATTTAATGAGTTCTTACAAAGTTCAATCCGTTTGGTTTAATGCAAGTTATCATCCACAAGTTAATTTTGTTGAGAGAGTTAATAAAGTAGTAGGTACTGCAATTAGATCTTATATTCAAGATGATTACAAGGATTGGGATGTTGAAATTCACAAAATTGCGCATGCTATTCGTAACGCTGTTCATGAGTCTACGAAATTTTCACCTTCCTTTTTGGCATTTGGTCGGACAGTTCCTATTTCTGGAGATTTTTATGGTCGACTAAAGGATTTTAAAGAGGATGATTTATTTATTACTAACCGTGAACAATTAGTTCAAGATTTAAATGAACTTTCACCCATTTTTAAACATGTTAAACAAAATTTACATGCAGCTTACGAAAGAAATTCAAAATCTTACAATTTGCGACGTCGTCCGTTGAAATTAAACGTTGGCGATTTGGTTTGGAAAAAGAATTTTACTTTATCTGATGCGACTAAAAATTATAGTCAAAAGTTAGCTCCAAAATTTATTGAAGCAAAAGTTATTGAGGTGGTAGGTCCAACTACGTACCGATTGGCCACCCCTATTGATAATAAACCCTTAGGTGTTTTTCATGTTAAGGATTTAAAACCACATTAGTTCTTATTTTTTCGTATTCTTTTTAATCATTTTTCGATTTGAGTATTTTTACATTCTGGTTTTCTTATTTATATTTTTTAATTATTTTGATAATTTTTCAAAATAATTTTATTTTGTGCTTATTTCGCACATTATTTTATTTTATATTGTTGTGGCTTTGCAAACCAATTATTATTTTTTTTACATTTGTTAGCATGATTTTTGCTACATTTGTTTAGCACGATGGTTGATATTTAGATCACATTGTGCGATTGAATTCCCGACTTTGTGGGACATTAGTTCTCAGGCAGATTATCTTCCTTTATTAGATTTGCAATTTGCCATTGTTACAATAGTAAAATTGAAGATAACTATTTTGAGTTTACCTCTGATCGTTAATTTGACGTGTAAAACTCATAACCATGGATAAGAAAACTAGTAATGCTTCTATACATTTTTATTTTTTGATTGATTTAGTTATTTTGTTTTTCCTGATTTGTGTAGTGTTACTGTTCTTGGACGGTGCTTGAGGACTTGGGTTTCCCTCGTGTCAACCTCGTGTAGTTCACTTCCTGATTATGACGTTTTGGTAGTTTTAGGAGGGGGTTGTTGTGTTCGTAAGAGTGCATCATCTTTCTCTTTGCTATCTCACCTAGATTTCGATTTATTTATAAAGCGTGCGTGTTAGTTAGGGTATGTTTGAGTCTTGGACGACGACTGTGGAACAACATGAAACCCGAATCTCGTGAAGGGTAGAATGGCCTCTCTTGTTCTCCACGACGAAGCATCCTGAGCTAATTTGCCATGAAAATAGTCGTATATTGGGTTTACCGATTTTGACTCACTTATCGAACGTGACCGTGGTAGTTGTGTTATGTACCTAGGAGGCTTGGTTTGAGACCACCGGGGTAGGGTAATTGAACCGCTCTCTCTCGACCTCAAGTCTCGCGATTATTTATTGTTAGTCCGAAAGGATTTTTTTTCTATTTTTATACTCTCGAGTAGAGTGGCGTTTAGCCTTGATTTTTTATAAAGTTGCACGATGACCGTTTCCGGGTTCTCTGCCCACTGTCCCTTCAGGTCATGGTAGGTTACGGTTTCTGTTCGTTTTTTTATCTTAGATTCAAATTTTTTTACCGGATACTCATTTTGCTCTCCTGATGGTGGTTTGCTTCACTAACCCCACCAGTTAAAGTTTTTACTTTATTTAAGGTTTCGGGTCCTTGATTCTCGACTAGTGGCGTGTGCGGGTGGTAGCGCGTCATTAGCTTTTTTGGTGTTGCGAGGGGTCTTTCCTGACCAACGTCACCAGATTTTCGGTACTTCTTCGTACATTTTCTTGTTATTTTTTCAATATTGCTTATATTTTAATTAGCTTAGTGTTTGGAATCTCCGCTTTGGTGATCTCCGAGTCCAAATTTTAGAAGGGGGTGTGTAACAACCTTTTTTTGTGGTTGTATTAAAAAATACGTTAATCTAAGATCATTAATTTATTTGACGTAAAATTAAAGGAGTTTTTAATTATTTACATGTAAAATTGAGAAACGTTACTTAAATTGCATTTCATAGAACATATATTTTGGGTGTAATATTACATAAATAGTTATAGTTCCCTTTCTTTTAAAAATTGGACTCCGATCATTGTATTTCGCGCAATGCGTGACCACTTCTTGAGGGGGGGCACTTACAGAAGCAATTCTGAAAGCCTCTATTTTTTTTCTTCACTTGCTGCTGAATGTTAAAGCAGAAGACATTGTTATAATGGTTTTTACTTAATTTTTATTTTTTTTTCAATTCATTATATTTAAAGCTTAAGCATTTGCTCTTTCCAGGCACTCACGTACACTCACGTACACTCAAGTACACTCATTATAGTACTTATATTATTCCCTTATACTCACTTAAGGCACTTGTTTGCTTACTTACTTACTCATACTTATATTTATATTTTAAATGGCTCTTAAGTTACTTATTTACACAAGTTTCTCTTCATTCAAATAATATCATCTTAAAATGCAATTTTAATACAATAAAACATCAAGAATACAATAAGTTTAGTGGATCGAAAATCCCTTCAAATACATAATTGATCGCGTTGTTACAACAATACGCAAGGAAGATGTAGAAACGCTTTCATACTGGTTGACCGTTCCGCATCCATAATTAAACACTGGAAGCTGTCTATAAGAAAATCATTATACTGAGGTATTTATGTGGTAAATTTTTATTTTTAAGCTTAGCTTTAAAACCTTTTCTTACCTCTCCTTAACCATCCATATATTGGGTAAATAAACTTAATTGCACATTGTTAATTTTTGATATTTATAGAAAATTATTATTGTTCATTATTTAGGTTTTGTTATTCCTTGACAAAGATAACATGGCGCTCGAGAATGCATTTAATTATATATTTTTTTTATAATTTTTTACATTGTTTTTTTTATTAATTAGAGAAAGGAAAATAATTAAGCAGGTGAGAAACAAGCCGCATTTCATGTGTGTTAACAAGTCAATATAGTAGAACCCTCCCTATATTTAATCAACCGATTGTGGACGAGACGGCATATAATAAGTGGTGAAAGGTTAGTATTTCAATTTGTTTAAAATTTGTATTTAGAGATTACATTTGGCGTTTAATCAATGTACAAATTACATCACCACTTTATTATTGTTATTATACAATTAAGAATGGTGTTCCTCAGGAGTTAGTTTTGGGGCCACTGTTGTATACATTATATACAAGTCAGTTATGCTGCGTCTTAAAGAGATGTAAATATCACCTAGATTCTGACGATACACAGTTGTATTATTCATTTCCAGCTGAAGAAATAGAAACTGCTGAGCACTTCCATTTGAAATTGCGTTATTATACCTTTTAGCTGCGTTGTAGTTTATACATTGACAACTAATTGCGATTTCGCGAGCAGATAACATATTTAGTAATTAGAAGGTGTAACTTAAGATTTCAACTCCAGATTTTAATTTATTTAATTAATAATTTTGTTTATCATTTTGCCAGTTCCTTTTCAGCAGTTGTGTATGTGAGGTTAAGGGATGAGCGGGGTAGAACCTTTGGGTCACGTACTCTACATTATACGTGCACAATAGAATCATAATTTTTGTTAGGAATAAGTTTTGTTTTTCTGTTACTCACTCTGTAAATGAGTACTATTTAAACCCAGTAAAGCAATATTATTATTCCTGAATAAAACGTCAAATTTTACGATAAATCCCGTGCAAGGATTGTGACTATTTTGAATCAATTTATCTAAATAGGCCAATAAAAGCCATATAGAGACAGATTTGCTTTTATGAAGTTGTTCTACTATCCAACAAGTTTTATGGTACTTCACCAAAAGTTTAGTATGTAAAACAGCATAAACAGACATTTCAAACTGTAAATTTCTTTAAAAGTTTGATGGATGTTATTAAACAGAGGATTACAGTAAAGCTAGTTTTTACTATTTGTTTCCTTTATTATTATTATTTTTTTTTTGCATAAAAGCAAAGAAAATTATGCTCCATGATTCCATTTAATTAGTAAACAAAAGTCTATACTTTTTCAGATAATGAAAAAATATCGGTAATTTTTAAGACGTTACTTAGCAACAAAGCTTTCGGAGTATTAAAGGCATTTTAAAAATCAGATAAATTCGCTATAAAGAACAATGCCTTTTGTGAATAGAAAGACCAAAGATAAAGTATAACAAAAAGAACTTTATATCTTTTGAAAGTTTGAGAATTAATATAATAATAGCGACAAAAGCGAATACATCGTTGATTCGGAAATAACGTCTATCCGTAAAATTGAACAAAAGCTACTATTTGTATAAATGAAAAGTACAAGATCTACCACAGGAAATATTACGTTTATGAGAAAAAAAGTTGGTTAAAAAAGAAAGTTTTTAATAACTTCAAATATTAACAGTTCTTACGAAAAACTGTATAGAGATTCATTAAATCCTGAAACAGAGTTAAAAAGTTATTCTGTTTTCATTATGAATACTAATATAGTAAAGTTTGAATTATTTTTTCTAAATCTAATTACAAAGTTGGATAACTTTGCGTTTCTGTTACTAACCTTTGATTTTTTTTCTCATTACATACGCTCTATTTAATATTACCTACACATAATTAACAATTAATCTGTACTTGGATACTTCAAATTGAAATGCTTTGATCGTAGCAATATTAGAACGATCAATACACGTACAAAAGTTTTAGGTCACGTTTCAGTGCATCTGTTGAAAACAAGACTGGGCTCATAATTGTAATCGTGTATTTTTTTTAATTTAGAAATTCCTTATGTTCAAACAAAATAATTCAATTTAAGTTTAATTGTTTGGTCGAATGGTTGTGACGACACTGCTTAATCAAAGTTAACCGTTCTACTTTAACCAAAAAGAAAAAAGTAACTTTTTCATGATAGAAACATCCTGGGTGTCCCAATGGTGCGGTAAAATTCATTTATAGCGATATTATAATAGATACGAAAAAACTATAAAAGCACAATTGTTAAGCATCTCAATGTGCACAATTCAAAGTTATCTATAAATATACAGGGTACTCTATAACTTCAAACCTGTCCAAACATACCTTTTTTTAAATGCCACCACATATTTTTTATTTTATATTTGAACTCGGCTCGTTTTTAGAAATCTCCTGATACGATGTTTGATAGGAGTATACCGAGGATTTTAAATGTTATGGCCACCTTAAGGTTAAAATCGTCATGAATTCAGGACCCTGTATCTTTTCTAATGTAATCAATTTTCTGTAGTTTATGACAAAGATTATTTTTTGTAAGTGAAGTTCACCAGATCTGTTCTGTTTCGCAATTATTATACTGTGCATACAGGGCGAGTCAAAACGCAAATCTGTATCTTTTCTCACTTAATTTAAATAGAACACCAATATATTTTTGTGTTCTCTAGGAAGCCACTAAATAACCATTTCATTTTTATTAACATTTCCCTATACCTAACTTCGACGGTTTTATTAACAAAATCTAGTTCTCTACTTAATTTTTGATTTTATCAAGTGAGCGATGAATTACACGAACTTTTTTATGATCTGTTTTGGCAAAACACAATAAATTGTTCTTTTTATCTTTCCCTATCTTGTTTTAAATTATTTAATTTATGATTGTAAGAGTATAATTAATAGTATAAATACTTTTATTAAAAAAAACTAAAATGGATTGTGATTTTGTCATAATTTGAATCATTATTTAATAAGTGCTCTTTTTTGTTATGTGTAGCTTTAGTAACAATAAACACATAATAAAATTAAATTTAATTTAAATAGAATTAATACTAACAGAAACTCATTAACAAATAAAATCAAAAAACAAAAAAAAACCAAATGAAAACTTTTTGCACAAGTGTTCAAAATGACCTCCATTAACATCAATACAATGTTATGTCTCGTATTCTTTGCTGCATGTCTTCCTGCGTTGTCGGTGGAATTTTATACACTTCATTTTTAATGTAATCCCACATAAAAAAAATCAATTTTAGAAAGTCCCGGTTATCTTCCTATCCATCCGTTCGGAAACATTTTGTTCAGGTAGTTGTGCATTGGAGCAGTATGTTGAACTGGTGCCCCATCATGTAAAAACCACATTTGATTGCGTGTATTACGGGGAACATGTTGAAAAAGTTGGAGTAAGTAATTTTGTAAAAATCTAAATAAACCCTACCATTTACCCGACCATGAAATAAATGTGGTTCTACTACATATTCGCCTGTAATACCGCCCCAAACATTTATTAATCATCGTGTTTGACTGCGTGTTACAGTATGATAAAGATTAGTTGTTGAATAATAATGAATTTTGTGTCTGTTGACACACCAATTTCTATGGAAAGTGGCCACCAAATAATTACCAAATCACAAAAGGCAATTTAACGATGAATTTTGTCTTGACCACATTCACAAAAGTTAATTCTTCGTTGACAACCTCGTAATTCCTGATGGAGTTAAATATGATAAGGATGCAAGCGTATTGTGTCTTCTGAGAATTCTATGCACAGAACTTTTACTTACATCAAGCTCCATTGGTATTTGACGGACACTGATATGAGGATCTTCTGTAACTTTCAAAAGCACATTACCCTCATTTGTTTGATTTAATGCAGATTTTTCTATTTCATTTTTTTTTCATAAACATTACCTGTACGTTTAAATCGTTTAATTAATTTTGTTGGTTGTCTGCAGTCAGGAAATACATTCTCGTTGCAAGTAGGATATTTTCGTACCAAATACCAGAACCATATTAATCATTTGATTTATTGGAAAATTCATTGTGAAATTAAACAGTTCAGAACAATACAACACAACTTCAAATTGACAATAATTCTAAGTGTTACCTAATTGTCAACGTTTCTTTGACAGTCAAAGTGAGAAGGTTTAAATTCTTGCAATTTTACATTAATAATTTTAAAATAAAGTAGGCAAAGACAAAAAGATCGTAAACAGGTTCGTGTAAGTCATAGTTAACTTGATAAAATCAAACATGAATAGGAAGGGGCGGACCGTTTAGCTGGCCTCTTAGATCGCTGGGGCTTTCTAAAATTGATTTTTTTATGTGTAGTTACATTAAAAATGAAGTGTATTAAATTCCACCGGCAACGCACCAAGATATGAAATAAAGAATATTCATATGCTTCCAAATGTGCAATGATCTTTTGAAGAAAGACTACAACATTGTATTGATGTCAATGGAGGTCATTGTGAACATTTGTGCTAAAAGTTTTCATTTGGTTTTTTTTATCTTTTGATATTATTTGTTAATGAGTTTCTGTTAGTACTAGTTCTATTTAAATTAAATTTAATTTTATAGTGTGTTTAGTATTACTAAAGCCACACGCACCAAAAGAAAGCACTTATTAAATAATGATTCAAATTGTAATGAAATCACAATCCATTTTAGTTTTTTTTTAATAAAAGTATTTATACTATTTATATTCTTACAACTTTAAATTAAGTGTTTTAAAGTAAAATAGGGAAAGAACAATTTATTAATGTTTACCAAAACAGATCGTAAAAAAGTTCGTGTAATTCATAGCTAACTTGATAAAATCAAAAATTAAATAAAAAAGCTGAATTTTGTTAACAAAAGGAAAATATCTCAGAAATCGTCGAAATTAGGTATGGGAAATGTTAATAATAATGAAATGGTTATTTAGTGCCTTCCTAGAGAGCACAAAATATAGGGCGTTCTATTTAAGTTAAGTGAGAAAAACACAGATTCGCGTTTTGACTCGCCCTGTATGCAAAGTATAATAATTGCGAAACATAATTGATCTCGTAAACTTCACTTACTTAGAAAAAATAATCTTTGTCATAAAATAAAAAATTGATTACATTAGAAAAGATACAGGGTCCTGAATTAATGACGATTTTAAACTTAAAGTGACCATAACTTTTAAAATCCTCGGTATACTCCAATCAAACATCATGTCAGGAGATTTGTAAAAACGAGCCGAGTTGAAATATAAAATAAAAAATATGTGATGCCATTTAAAAAAAGGTATGTTTGGATAGGTTTGAAGTTATAGCGTGCCCTGTTTATTTATAAATAATTTTGTATTATGCACCATGAGATGCTTAACAATTGTGGTTTTATAATTTTTTCTATTATAACGCTATAAAAGAACTTTACCCCACTATTGGGACACCCTGTATCTAACGTTGTACATTTTACTAGCACTAAATATACTCCTAATTAAGAACTGTTCGTACTAAATATTTTGTTAACTTATATGAACAAATTGTTTCCAACAATAGACATTAGCCTTTTGGATATTGTATTGTCACCTTGTGTAAAAATCGTGAGAGAAATGGAGTAATCAATTCAGTACATTAATAAATTTTATTATTTTAAGATTGTTAATGCAAAATATTTTTTTTAAATACAAAAATTATGTAGAGATTTAAACTATTATCCCCACCAGGAGTGTTTACCGCTACGTCATCACTAGAGCTCGGATTATATGCAAAATGCATATTCTATAATATAAATAAGCCATCAAAAATATTTGTTTATACACGAATCGCATAATTTAAATTCGCTTGACACCAACTTTATTTTGCATATTTACGTGATGTGCATATTTTGCATATTTCACTCATTGCATGCATGTTATTGCATATTTCTTCGATTTGAATTTTTTTTATAATGAAAAACAAGAATTACATATATTATATACATTCGTCAAGTTTTTCGCCGTTTTTTTTCTTCTTCCCATTTTGGAGATTCAATGGAATTATATTAAATCATGTGTATTCTTGCATATTTATTTATCTATAAGAAACTCATTAAGGCAGAATGCAATAAATCTGTCAGTTTGTAACAACCCTTTTTGAGTTGTATTAAATTATACCTTAATTTAAGGTCTTTCGTTCATTTAGTTGTAAATATAAGAAAATTTATTTATTAATGATTTGTAGCTATGAGGTAGGCAACTTAATTTGCATTTTGGTGTAACTTAAGTGCATATCTTCTTAAGTGTATATACTTGTTAATGGTTTATACTCCCACTTCAAATTATTTTTCTGCTCAATACGTTCGCGCAACGCGTCATCGTTGACTTAATTCTATGCGCAAATCCTTTCGCGCACTACTACCTCGTCTAATTTCAAAGCATCCATTTTTTTTACTTCTTGATGAAGGTTGTGAGAAGCAGAAAGCTTTTTTTGGGTTTTTCACCTAAATTTTGTGCAAGTGCCATTAATTTGATGGTAAGATATTTTAACGCATTATACTAAAAATTAAAACATTTGCTGTTTTCAGGCACTTTTAGTTCCACTTTACTTTTACCTTCCTTTCTTTTATTTTTACTTTGATTACAATTTAAGTACGCATTTAATTTTACTGTTGCGTACGCTTTCATTTTATGATTGCAATATTTGCATTGAAAATTTCAAGAAATGCAGTAAATATTAGTTTATTCAATTTCAAGAAGAAAATTTATAAGAAATAAAATTCCAGTTTTGGGTGTGGCTTACAACGTAAAGCATTAGTTCAAGATATTGCGCAATATTTATGCAAAGATGACATCACCTTAGTTGAAATTTCGGTAATCATTTAGATACCAGAGGTTATTAAAAAAGTTTGTGTACAAGATTTTACGAACAGGTATTTGATGTTTAATGATTTTTTTAGTAATTTAAGGCTATTTTTAAGATATATTTTATTTAACCATATCATATTAACTATTAATAAACATAGTTGTACATTTTTTATTTTTTTACATTTTGATAAAATTTTTAGTGTAAAACTGGGTTTAGTTATTCCGATCATTATTAAAAATAACTTGGCGTCCGAGATCATTTTTATTAGTGTTACATTGCAAATTTTTTATATTGCTGTTCAGTGGAAGTAAGCTATCAGAAAATTGTGGTAATCAAGTCAATCAAAAGACTGGCCCTATGTTAATCTACCGATTTCAGTCAAAGGCATTATTTGTGGTGAATGGTTAGTATCTCCTGTTAGCTAACGATTTGTGATCCGAGAAATTTTTTTACTTTTACTCTTGTTCATTTATTATTAAATTTATTATACCAGTTCGACCACTAACATTATAAGTTTCAAATCTTCAATAGGTTATTATTCTGAGGGCCATCGGCAATAAGTTACTATTATTGTTCGCTTCACTAATTACATTTGTTATCCAAATTCCAAATAGCAATTTAATGAGATTATTTCTGTGAATGGGTGAATAGACCGGATACTTTAATGTTAATAAGCAATTGTAATATGCGTAATGCTTATATAAAAAGTTTAAAGATGTTTTTTTAACCCACTCAAACAAATGAAATGAAAATGAAATTATATAATCCTATATATCAAAATAATCACTCAGATTGCTAGACAACCGTTTGCCGAATTTCGACGTTTATATATATATATATATATATATATATATATATATATATATAGTTAAATTTGTGTAGAAAGAAATAACGGAGCCAGAATTTGATTTTAAGATATTAATTTGTTTACAAATTTCATTTAAATTTTTCAAAAGTCTAGCACCCGACGCTAACATTTTAAGTTTGTTTTCAAAGAAACAATTTCAAGTCATGTTTACCGCAAAATTTTGCGGGGGGAAAAGCGCGTTTCAATAATTTGAATTTTTTAGCAGCTTTTTTTATGATCCTTTAGTTTAGAAATGTCCAAACTACTAATTAGTAACTACTAATATTAGTCGATAATTAAAATATCTCGATTACAAACAAATAGTAATAAAATAATGGATTATGGAAATGTCTCGATTATTCCCATCACTAACTCCTTCCCATTGTTATCTTGACTAACTTGCTCAGAAATATTTCAAGCGGATTAAGGGATTTTCCGAAATGCTAGTTTACGTGCTTAAATGCTATTAACTATTATTGTGGTTGTGTGCCGACACTTCTTTTTGGGGTGTTCCATTCTTAATCCCTGAGTTGTCGGCAATATTTCACTTGTTGCTGTGTGTAAAAGTGGTTAGTACTCAGATTTTAAATTTAAGTAATGCTGTATTTGTAAGACCGTGCTGTAGTAAACATTGATTGTAAAGTACGTGGTGAGCATTAAACTTCTAAATCGGCGCAGCGTGATTTTTTTATTGTTATCTAAATAATGGCAAAAATTAATAGTTTGGTTTCGGTTTGGATAAAGGACTTTCCAGAGCTTATACTCGATGGCGCAAAATTGTTTTGTAAGACATGCAGCAAAATAGTAAGCAGTATTTTTTATTAATTAGATTTCAGTAGTGGCTTTTTGATTTTAAAAATAATTGCCTACAAGTTTTATTATTTTAAATTGCTGGATCTTAATTGGATACTACTTGTAATTTTCACAGATATCCTGTGGATATAAATTTCGAGTAACGCAACACATTGGAACTCCCTTACATCGAGTTAGATTGAAGGAAGGCGGCACACAACTATCCCTAAAGGAATAGAGTAGCGGAAGAAATAAGGATACAATTTCCTCTTGTAAATATTTTAATTAGTAATCTTAAAAAAGTGTTCATAAAAGCGCCCCTGAGAATACAACTGTACAAAGAAGAACTACTGGGTGGAGTACTTGGTTAAATGCTGCTATTTTCTATGCGGAAAATTTTAATAAAATTAAGGAAGTAATTGTAGATTTATCTGATAGTCCATCAGAAATTATAGAATCAAAAAAGGTGTTGCGGAATTCTGAACTACTACAGCAGTTAGAATTTATTAAAGCCAATTATAACCCTATCGTCGAAACAATTTTGAATTTAGAAAAACAGGGAATGCATTTGACGAAGTCAGTTCAATTAGTTAACAGTCTCAAAAAATCAATTGGCGGAGTTACTTTAAAAAATTGGAAATATCATTGAATAAAAACTTGGTGGTGTTCTATTTATAAATGAAGGGTTTAACATTCTTGAAAATGTTTCAAAAATTTTACAAGGTGAATTTGTGCTAAGTAATGTAGATCCTGCAATCATTTCTGTTTTAAAATATGCGCCCATTACATCTGTAATGTACTGCGAAGTGTTTTTCTATATACAAGAAATAAGAATATACTTTCCGATAGAAGGCAATCGTTTACTATGCATAATTTAGAAAAATATATAATTATAAACTGTTTTGGTAATGTAAATAACAATAAACTAAATAATTAATGATTTTTATTGTCTTATTATTCTATTAGTAAATCTCATTAGTAATTAGTCATTAATATTATAATTATTTTCATATGTACTGTATATGTATTATTTTAAAAATAAATGTATAAAAATATTTTGTTTATTGTTGTGAGTAAAATTTAGTGCATATGCTGCCTATTTTTGTGCATTTTTTACAGAATCAAGTGCACCTTTTAAAGATTTTAGATGCATATATATGCGTATATTTTAACTAATAACATTAGTCACAATTATTTTCGGGGATAATATAACTAGTGTTATGATTATCATCGATGATGGCTCGAGTTAAAACCTATGAAAATTGAACGAGTGCGAAGATTTTCTCGATTGCGGTATGTACTGCTGGTTTCTCGGTGTTGATCCGCGTAGCCCTTCTGGTTTCCAAAAGACCGTTTGTTGTAAAACGTCTACTTCTGCTTCGACTTACTCGAACTGAACTAACTTCCTGTTGTGTGTGTTGATGCTTATGTACCCTATTGCTTTCACTCACTGCTTGCACTGGTTTCTCTGCTTTCACTGATTTCACTTCTTTCACTGCTTTCACTGCTTTCACTGCTTCCACTGCTTTCACTGTTCTCCCTGCTTTTACTGCTTTCACTGCTTTCACTACTTTCACTGATTTCATGCTTTCACTGCTTTCGTTGCTTTCACTACCTTCACTGATTTCACTGCTTGCTTCCTGTTTTCACTTCTTCTTTTGTTGATTTTGTTTTGGTTGTATGTCATACAATACAATACAAAGAAGAGATGACAAAAATAAAAGAGGCTTTGGTTAGAAATGGATTCCACCACCACGACATACAAAGCACTTTGAGGCCATCAAGTAGAGAAGACAAAGGACCAGCTGATCCTGCAACTGCCACGGCATACTTACCATACATCAAAGGGACAACGCACAAGATTAGCCGTATTCTTAAAAAACATAAAATTGATACAACTTTCACGGCGTATCGAAAAATGCATTCGATCTTAAGAACTCCTAAGGACAAGATCTCGTTGGGGAGTCAAGGAGTGTACAAGATACCATATGGAGGCTGCGGGCTATCGTATATTGGACAAGCCAACAGAAAAATTAGCGCAAGAATAGAAGAACACAAGAACCCGGTTAATAAAGTTCAAGCGACATCATCCTTGGCCCAACACGTAACCACAATAGGACACAAAATTGAATTTGAGGATGCAAAAACTTTGGCAAGCATCGAGCACTTTACACATATAATTATCATGAAAACCATAAACATTGAGGAACCCCCACATAATCTCAACACAAGAGACGATGCTCTGAGAATAGCATCAATGTGGAAAACATCATTAATCCCTAGCCAACTAAAATTCACAACACCTAAAACAGAATCAACAAAAGAAGAGGTGAAAACAGAAACAAACAGTGAAGGTACTGAAAGCAATAGGGTACACAAGCAGCAGCACACGCAATAGGAAGTTAATTCAGTTTGAGTAACTCGAAACAGGAGCAGACAGTTACCAACCCGAGGATGGCAAATGAGACTTTGCCGAAACGTCGTTTAACAACAAAGGGTCTTTTGTAGACCAGAAGAGCTACGCGGATCAACACCCGAAAAACCTACATTCTAAAAATATTTAGGTATATACAGGGTGTATGACAAAAATATGCCAACCCAAACTTGTGTTTTTTTTAATCGAACGCGCTGTATATTTTTGAATTTTTGGATTTACTGTTACATGTAAAATAAAAGTATAGAAATTTGTATCGGTATCACTAACCGTTCTGCAGATATCGTCACTTCAGTACCAAAATAAAGTTAACTTTGGAACCACCATGCGAGCGTTGTCACCACGATTTTGTAAATCTGTTTATACCACCGGCTATTAGTAATAGTCTGCTAACATACAAACTGGGAAGTTTTTCGAAAACATCTAAAACTATACAGAATGATTGACTTACGCGAAATGTAATCTTTCTCAATTTTTTCAAATGCAACACCCTGTATATTTTTTACATTTCGATTCACCGTGAAAAGTAGATACTAATTAATAATAAGTTTCATAGCTATAAGACGAACCCTTCTTGAGATATTGACGCTTTTACGTAAAAATATTCTAAAATACAAATTTACTATGACAGTAGAATTCAACAAAACAAATCAGGTAGGCTAGCCGCTCGTAATAAAGGGGAACAATTGCATCTATTGTTTTGACGTTTGTATAATCAATAAAATATTGTTCCATTGGTTTGTGTGTTTTTGGATTGTCGTTTTGTCAATTTTCGTGTAAAATGAATTTTTCCAAGAAAGAAATGGTCGATATCATCTTTATTTACGGCGAAGCTCAAATAAATTATTTGTTGGCTACTCATTTGTACTGTGAACGATACCCAGAGAGAAGACAGCCGCGGAAAGAATCGTTTATGAATGTAGCTGAGAGATTTATAAATTCTGGAAGTGTGTGTTATCCCAAGCATGCAAAAACAAGCCCAAATGAAGAAGTTGAGTTTCATTTGTGGCATCTCTTCTAAAAAATCCGCAAATTAGTACCAGAGAGCTAAATACACACCTAGACCTAAATATAAATACAGTTAGCAGCTTTATTTAAAAAAAAACAAATTGCATCCTTGTCATATCGAGCGACATCAAGCTTTAAGTGAAATAGATTTTCAAAATCGTGAAACTTTATGCCAATGGGTAACTACTAAAGTCAATGAAGAACCCAATTTTGTTAATAACATTTTATTGACGGATGAGCCAACTTTTCACAATAATGGCAATATTAATACACATAACTATCATCACTATTCAGATACTAATCCACACGTCTTAAGAGTTGTTGATCGCCAGCATCGATGGTCATTTAATGTGTGGGGTGGTATAATCAATTTTAATGTGGTTGATCCTTTTTTCTTTGATGGAAGTCTTACTGAAGAAAGATATTTACAGTTTTTGCAAAATTATTTACCCGAGCTTTTGGAAAATATCGAGGTAGATAATATTCGTACAATGTGATTTCAGCTAGATGGCGCCCCTCCACACTATGCAATCAACGTTAGGCAATATCCGATGAGGTGGGTAGGACGAGGTGGTGTGCAAATCTGGCCAGCCAGGTCACCGGATCTTACGCCCCTTAATTTCTTCCTTTGGGGCTACGTTAAAGAAAAAGTGTATCAACATCCTCCCACCACAAGTGAAGATATGAAAAATAGAATTAGAGCTGCGTTTCAATCCATTTCGCCTTTAATGTTGTGAGGGAATCTTTCATTTACCGAACGAATTGCAAAGTGTGTAGCAAGGCGTGGTCAGCATTTTGAACATTAGTTTGAATTTATGGTTTTATTCGTTCATGTTTACTTGTTCAACTTATTTTTAGGTGTAGAAAATTATTTTATTGTTTAGTTATTAATTAAGTGTTCCTATCAGTTAAAGAATTTATTTGCCATTCGTATTTTCTTTTTTTCTCATTCTGTATAGTTTTACATGTTTTCGAAAAATTTCACAGTTTTTTAGTAGATTATTATTAATAGTCGGTGGTATCAACAGATTTACAAAATTGTGGTAACAACGTTCGCATCGTGGTGCCAAAGTTAAGTCTATTTTGGTACTAAAGTGACGATATCTACAGAACGGTTAGTGATACAGATACTAAAGGTAACAGTGAGTCCAAAACACAGGTTTTGGTTGGCATATTTCTTGTCACCCTGTTTATACCTAAATATTTTTAGAATTTAGGTCCATTGCTCGTGTATTACCACACCAATATTAGTTTTGATATTTCTAATAGTTAAGGAGAAATCCTCCGTCCGCGCGGTAAACACCCACCCTGTATATACCATCAGTGAGTAACAGAGTTCTAAAGATATCTAAACTTTCAAAGCAAGCAAGTTCGTACTTACAACTACCATGTTTGATTAAAGATACCTTATCTACTACATAATTTTTATCAAACATATGTAGGACTATACCAGCTAACGTTTGTATTTGATGTGAGCTAAATGTTCTTTAAAGCGAATTTTGATAGGTCGTTTAATTTGGCTCACATGTATTTGTTCACAATTTTTACAATTAATGTTTTAAATTCCCATTTGATCTTTTGGATCGCCTAAAAGAGTTTGCAAACTATTATCTGAAGTAGCATTCAAATTAGTTTTGGAAAAATATTAGAGGGACCTTTCGTACCTTTCGCAGCATAATTTGGTAATTTTACGTACTTTGTTTCTATTTGTTCCCTAGCGTTATCTAATCTAGCTACATTCTTAACCCTCATCCTATGTGTTTGTTTGCTAACTATATTCATAACAACTTCATCTGAAAACCCATTGTATGCAGCATTATTTTTAATAGTGCACAATTCTTTATCATAATTTTGAACTAAAAGAGAAAATTAAGCAATCTTTGAACCAAAAAATGTCTGTTTCTAGTTTGCTACCATTTCTTGTTACCAGAGTATCAAGAAATGGGAGGTTGTCATGTGCCTCTATCTTATAGCCCAATTTGATTGTCGGAAATTTAGAATTTAACGTTTCTATAAAGTTCTCAACGCTACAAATTTTAGTATTAAGGATAGTAAACACATCATCCACGTATCTAATCTAAACTTTGGGAAAATAAGGTAAATCGCGTTCTAGGTCTGTTTCAAATTTACCCATGAATAGATTGACCATAAACGGAGATATGCTATTTCTCATTGTCGTACCATGATCTGGCTTAAAAAATTGAGTATTAATTTTGAAAAACATGTTTCATACACAACTCTGTGAATTTAAAAAATTTTACTTCTGCATCGTTGAAGTAATTTTATTTTAAACGACATAACGACATAAACTAAAATTTGATCTATTGGAACACTGGCAATCAATGAACGAATATCGATTGAGATTAAAATTTTATCTTCTGTAAGTTCAATATTCTTAATTTTGTCAATAACTTCATACGAATTTGAAACACTAAAGCTGGGCTGTTGGTACGAGATATGAAATTTACTATAAATAACCATTCAATACCAGAAACCATGGGTCGCATAGCATTACCTGGTTGAATCTTAGGCAAGCAATAGATCCTATAAAGTATCGGATTGGATACCGTTAGTCGAAACCTAAAAGGGTCACCCACAATTCTTTTACATTTTTGATAATACATTCTAAACTGCCGATAATCAAATTTACCTAAGAGATAGAGTCTCCTGCTTCCCGATACTCTGGTAACAGGTAATGGTAGTAAACTAGATATACAGATAGTTATTGTAAGGAAACTTACACTAAAAGATTCCTAACCAATGACTCTAACCACTGTAGGTAGCATAAACCCGCCGCTTTTAATTTTTTGGTTCATCGGTTGCTTAATTTTCCTCTTTCAGTTCAAAATTATAATAAAGGACTGCTCGCTATTAAAAAAGTTGTTGCTTGAAATGGGTTTAGATGAAATGGTTATGAATATAGTTAGTAAACAAACACATAGGAGGGGGGTTAAGAGTCTTACATTGGGTAACGCCAGAGAACAAACAGAAACAAGGTATGTAAAATTACCAAACTATCCTGCTTATACAGAAGGTCTCTCTAGAATGTTTTAAAAAATTCACCACTTCAGATAATAGTTTTTTAGGCAATCCAAAGGATCAAGTGGATAAGCAGGATAGGTCGGGGTCGGTTGGGTGTGGAGGTTTTGTCCAGTAGCCCCCAAGGATGTGCGATCTTACCCCATTAGATTTCTTCTATGGGTATATGTTAAAAAACGTGTATTTGTCATATCTCCCACTACAAAAGAAGATATGGAGCGATAACACTGGAGAAGCTGGGATACCTGTGAGAAAACAAAATAAAACGACTAGACGTATGCATTCATGCTTTTCGAACATATTTTAAGAAGAACTTATTAGTAACTGCTGAATTATCCTATATATATATATATATATATATATATATATATATATATATATATATATATATATATATATATATATATATATATATATATATATATATATATATATATATATATATATATATATATATATATATATATATATATATATAGTGTTTAGTATTTAATGCCACTTTTTGTCTTTTGTTTTCAAATTTCATGGCTGTTGCGAATAGTCACAGGAAAAGCCATTGAAATGTTGAATAATATAGATAAATCACAATAACTCGAAAACAGTAAGAGGGCATACTTGTAAAGAATTGTGTGGTTTATGATTTTCTTTAACGCAATATAAAAATATACGGGGTGTTCTATTTGAAAAAAGTCATACTTTTGAATTTCAGGTTTCGCAGCTTTGAACATATAATTTGAACACCCCGTAATATTTATGTCTAATATTTCTACTTTGGAACATATCCTTAAGCTTCTCTTGGTCTAAACATAAAAGTGTTGTTCACAAAACACAATAAGGTGCATAATAATAAAGTTATACCGATTTTTTGGTTAGAATTCGATTTGTTTCAAAAACCGTAAATTTTACATGCATGAATCCAATATAAATAAAGTTCTAAATTTGCACGAAAAACCAAAAAATAGAATTATATACAGAATGATCTGTTAAAAAATTCTAACTTTGTCTTGTCCTGCTTTTTTAGAACACTTTGTGCAGTCACGAATAATTTTAAAATGCACACACTTGCTAGTTACATAATATGATAAATACATTTTATTGGCACAGTTTACCCATAAAGCACCAGTTTACTTTACTCTATCGTTGACTCACCCTGTACATTAACATCGATTTAGGTTTGTTTGCATTTGAAAAAGTTAACATCAAAAGCATACGTGGTCACAAATATCCCAGAGATAATCGTTAACTTAGCTTGGAAGGATCTCCAAACGTTATCTTGATTATGGATTTTAAGGTTGTCCAAAATGATATCCGTAGATAGAATGAGATGTATCACGTATTCGATTAAGTGTAAAATTTAAAAAAAAGCAAATAGTTGGCATTTTGGAAGCTTCTGAAGTAAATTTTACGCTTTAAGCGGATTGAAATACGTTGTACGGTGAAGGACATTTTGCTGCGCCAAATTGTTGTCATCCACTCCATTGTAATCACAGCCTGTTAGAAAATAAATTGCTGTACATAAATTTGTCAATATATGTTGTGTAGATAAATGGTAGACTTTGATGTAAATAAGTTAATGATTGTGTTAACCAAAGTGAAGCAGTTATTTAAGAGGACATCTGGATTAGATTTGAACATCTCACTGTTTATTTGCGATTGTAAGATTAAAAGTTAGTTTACCGAATCGGCCATTTCGCTCATTGCCTGGTCCTGTTGGTAAGAGAGACTAATCGAAGATTCGTCTGGTATTTTTTCGATTAATTAAGTAGTACGAGAATTTTCTTTGCCACTGTGAGATGGAAATAAAAAAGTTAGCCTGAAAATCTATGCAAATTTAAGATAATTACTTGTTGGTGTTTTTGTAATGTCATTAAAAATAGGAAAACTGTATCTGTGAACGTAAAAGAGCACGCTTGTTTTTGTTGTTTAGTATGTATATATGCCCTTTAGATTAACATATCAATTACCAAGGCGCGCTCATCCCGCCTTTGTGATCTTACGCTATTGTGTATTATTTTTGTTTTTTTTTGTATTATGCACATATATTTACATTGAAAAATTTTTCAAATTTATGTTTTCTATGTGTTCAATATGATGCTAAAGGGATAATGAAAAATTATGGTTTAGGAATATTTGGTTCTGGGAATTTTGAACTTGCAAGATTCAACCCATCAATTACGTTTAGCAGCAAATTTATTTGGATCTTTTTTATTAATTGTACATTTTACTCAGTGGGTATTATTTGTTTCATTATTGCAATTGATAGTGGTAATGAACTTTAAGCGTATTATTTCCTTAATGTATGTACGTTTCATATTAAATGGTAGGCAATAATAGCTTTGAGTACGTTCTTGTTGCTAATTATTTTATTGGTAATTTTTGTAATTGAACTGCCTTGCAATGACGACGATTTCATTATTGCTGTTTACTATTGTGACGAACGCTTTTAATGCTGGTCAATTAATCAAAGATTTCTTTGTATTTTATTTATTGAGATTTTTGGAAATAGGATTTCGTTGATGAAATTAACGTAAAGTAAAATTTGAATAAACAAGTTTGATTACCGTTACAATCGGTATAGCCGTACGTTATTTTATTTTGATTGCGTGCGAATATTTTGAAGCTTTTACAAAAACACTGGTCCAGTAGTTTTTGCTTATTTACCTGGATAACGCTGCGAATGCTGAGCAAGTTTTTTGTTTGTTTTAAACATTGCTGTGGAGTACTAGTGTTCATTTGTGTGCTAATTAAAGCCTTATTTAACGCCCATTGATTTATAACATTTCTTATTGTGGCTTATGTTATTCTATACACCCTACACGCGAAACTCCGTTACACCCCAACCATAACCACTGAACTGCCTGCATTCGCCCTTTTATTTATTACATGTACTTCTGATGCCATTTTCACCCGCAACTTGGCTTACAAAGCCTTGAAATAAAAAAAATACTAGTTTTGGACATTCGTATGTTTAAAAACGCTAAATTTCTGTAATTTTTTTTTACAGTTTGCCAAATTTTTGGATGTAGCATTATTCATAGTTAGCCTTCATTCGTCAGAGATTGACCGACTTGTCATCCTTAAGGCTATTTCATTTATTAAAGATCTAGCTAATATTTTCTAAGATAAAGTTAGATTCGATAGGTCTCGTTTAAATACGTTTGTTTAATTGTTATGACACGCTTATTTTCAGCAAAGCAAAAAGGAAAATGTATTAAGTGTAAAGGTTGATCAAAAATAATTTGCAAAAGTATTTGAATAAAATAAAGGAGCTTCATTGATTAATGTATTTTTGCATCTGTTTGCTGTGTTGTGTGGCTAAGTAACCCACACAACGCTGAGATATACTTGTAATTAAAAAAATGGTATATAAATATATTGGTTATAAACATTCTTCGCGTAGGTATGAGGTATTGATACACAAAGGTTAAATTAAATTGAAGAGTTAGTATAATGTTGAGTTGAATTATGAAACAAATGCAAATTTTCGTTTGTGTCTGTTTGGCTTTTATAAAGAAAATGTGCCATTAATATTTGATTATGCATAAATTTTATTTATAAGATTTCCACCAAAACGCATACGTTTGACGAAAATAAATATAATGGTACGGATATGTAACGCACTAAAATAAAAATTTTCCATTGTTTCCATAGTTGTAACAACAAAACCTTGTTTTCATTTTGACACGTATCAGTGCAGTGCATATATTGAATCAATCACTTCAAAAACTAACGAGGTGCCTGTAAATACAAAGGCTAACGAACACATTATAGCTACGAATTTGTTCGATCGTACTGCAATAATTAGTATAATGAACCAGAAAGTTCAAAGCATATATTTTCAACTTTATCTACAACTAAATGTGTTCATTCGGAATAACAAGCAATAACGAAGTATATTATTTTTATTTGATGAAGCTGGAGGTTCTTGGGTTTTAGTTATAATTTAGAATTTATGTGAAACGATTTTATATTAACATCCGGAAAGGTGTAGTGTACACACACTTCTACACCAATATCGAAAGTCTGGTTACATTCTCGTTTCTAACTACTATAATATTAATTCACGTACTTGGCATCGTCAACTATAATATAAATGTACCGGGTTAGTCAACGATAAAGTAATGTAAACTGGTGTTTTATGGGTAAACTTTGCCAATATAGCGTATTTGTCATATTATATGCTTAGTTAGTGCGCATTTTAAAGTTATTCTTGACTGTACAGAGTGTTGCAGAAAACTAGGACAAAGTTAGTATTTTTTTACTAAAACACCCTGCACATCATTTGGTTTTGGTTTCCACGTGCAATTATAAAACTGTATTCATATAGGTTTCATGCATGTAAATTTTGCGATTTTTGAAATAATTCGTATTTTGTCAAAAAATCGCATTTATGGGTATAACTTTATTATGTACCATCTTGTATATTAAAAAAAACTTCTTCATGTGGACCTAGGAAAGACCATGCTTAAGCCTATCTTCTGAAAAAGAAATATTGTAGATAAATGCTACCGGGTATTCAAAATATATATTCAAACCTTTTCCCAAATAGAACACCCTGTATATTTTTACGTTGTGTTAAAGAGACTCAAAAACGACACAATCCTTCATAAGTATGTCCTATGCCTCTCTCTCACTATTTTTGAGTTATTTTCATTTTCTATATTATTTAACGTTTCAATGGTTTTCTTGGGATTATTCGCAGTAGCCATGAAAACAATTTCCCACGACCTGTCAAACTATTGCATTTTGGTTGCCATTTAGGTTGTGAAAGTTTTGTGTGTTCAATAGTAAAATAATGGATTAGTCAAAAAGTGAATTAATTGTTATGGTTTATGTGTTGGGAGAGGTTCAAAAAGATTGTCTTAATTCTCAAAGGTTATATACACAATCAATAACGAAAACACACTTGACACACTTTTGAAAATTTGGTAGAAAGATTCGATTCTATTGGTAAAGTGAATTATGCAAATCAGTGAATAGAAATACCAGCAACCTAGAAACAGAACTTGAGATTCTGCTACATGTTGAAGAAAATCCTCACGTCAGATAACAATATCATGTGAAACGTCACAATTAACTGTCAATCTGACTAGAAAATTAGAAAATATAAGTATCACCCTTACTATCCTGAATTACACCAAGCATTACGTAATGATGGCTCGAAGTACGAGTAAACCTTGACCAGTGGATTATTGCTCAACTTGAGGTTAAATGAAGAAGCAACGGTGCTCTAAATCGCCATAACATGCACTATTACGCATTAGATAATCCAATAATCCATTTTGGATCCTACAAATGCAAAACCAAAACCACTAGGCAATAAATATTTGGTATGGCATTCTCTACAATAGAATTATTGTACCGTATTTTTTAACACTCCCCTGGCTGGTCATATCTACCTTCAATTCCTCTAAGTAGTTTTGCCTAACCTCCGTCATGTACTTAATAATGATGAACGACAGAATATGTGGCTGCAACAAGACGGTGTCCCTCCGCACTACCTCCTCGATCTAGGGAAATTTTTAGATAATAATGATCCTCAAAAATGGATTGGGCGTGAAGGTTTTGTCCAGTGGTTACCAAGGTCATGCGATGTTTAGATTCCTTTTTATGAGGATATATTAAAGAACGTTTATATGTCAAATATCCTACTACAACAGAAGATATGGAAGTTAGGATACGAGACCCTTGTAGAACGATAACACTGCAGATGCTGCGAAACGTGGGCGAAAATATAATAAAACGGAAATGTATGCATTCAGCAGGAGGGAATTTCAAACATACTTTAAGGACTCATTAGTAACTTTTGAATTATCCAATGACCTTTTGTCTCGCTTGTTTTCAAATTTCATGCCTGCTGGGAATAATCACAAGGAAAACTATTGAAATATTGAATTATTTAGAAAAATCAAAACACTGAGAGGTAGGTATAGGACATAGATAGGAGGATTCTGTGGATTTTGATTCCTTTCAACACAGCCTACAGGGTGTTCTATTTGAGAAAAGTGATATTTTTAATTTCAGGTTTCCCAGGTTTGAACATATACACCCTGTAGGTTTAATCCCTAGTATTTCTTCTTCAGATCATAGGCCAAAGCCTGGTCTTTTCTTTGTCCAAATATAAAAGTTATCGTAACAAAACGCAATATCGTAGATAATAATAGCGTTATACCTGCCGATGCGATTATTTGGGTATAATTCGAATTATTTCAAAAACCGCAAATTTTACATGAATAAAACCTGTATAAATAAGTTTTATATTTACACGTAGAATTCAAAAATCAAATGATATACAGGGTGTTGCTTTTTTGGAACACTCTGTATAGTCAAGGATAATTTTAAAATCCGCACACTTACTAGCCATATAATATCTTATTGGCAAAGTTTACCCATAAAGCACCAGTTTACTTTACTCTATCGTTGACCTACCCTGTACACACCAAAAGCTGTGAATTACTATTGTTGGAAATATTTTTGTATTATTAACACGAATGATTGTTAATGAACGTGAAATTGGGTTACTCATCGGTAAACCATTACCTTCTAGATACTATTATTTCATAAAAATCTTTGTCTTATTGATTAATCAGACGAAATGAAAACATTCATTGCATCAGAACGGTTATAAATCGAAAAATAAATATAACTAAATATAATTCTCGTGTTTAACGACTTTGGTCTTATTTACGATCACGGGGATTTTCCTTACGGAAACAGGACATGCTGGAAATTATTATGCGATTGTCGCTGTGAAGTGGTTGGGCTAGTCCCCCAGTTTGTTTGAATATACAAGCAATAATGTGTCAAAAAGTAAAGTAAAGAAAAAATACATTTGACGTAGGGGTTATTATTTAAAAACAACAACGTTACGGAATTAAAAACTAAAAACGAGAAAACACTTCAAGCAATTGTTTAATGTTATTTATACAAAAAATAACAATTTTACGGAATTAGAAATAATAACTTTAACCTTACAGTAAATGCTCAAAGTCAATGATTTTACGGAATTACGAACTTAAACTACAATGAGGTGGAGCGCCATTGTGCATATACCACATATTAATTCTCGTTTGCAAAAGAATATCATCTAATAATAAATTTGAATTATTCCGAAGAAAATCTAGATACGATTGTCCATTTAAACAGTACTGATGCCATAAAATCTGGATTCTATCTCTGTTTTTCTAAAAACCAGCGCGCATGTTGAAGGCGTGCTGGATAATCTTCTGGATTCAAACCTTGTACCTTTTGAAAATGGTACAGATGTAATAGTTGGTCTCGAAGTAGTCTGTGCACGCTGTCTTTTGAAATATTATGTTGGGTCGCAAGTTTTCTAACACTTGATGTAGGATTGTTATTTACTTCATCTACGATATCTCGCTCTAAAACGGCAGTACGAAGAATTCTTGCGGGACCCACGGCACCCGCTATCCGTTTAAATGTACCTAAAAACTAAATAAATTAGCTTTCAAAACGAATAATTGCAATTTTCGTAAAAACCTACCATTTTCTCGTAGGTTTATGTCAACACGTTCAGAAGTTTTTCTGTTTGGCAACACTCTGTTAGGAAAATTCTCAGAATAAAGTCTTTTGGCTGCGCGAGAATTGCCAGATGCTTTTCCATACATTAAATGTATATCTGTATATTCTGTAAACGTGTATTCTACTATTTCAAGATTACGGAAGGAAAGATTAAGTTATTTACAACAAAGAAAATGTTTTTATTTTACCTCCACCGTGCAAATAAATTGACAGCCGCTTACTTGGAAAAATTACATTTCCTGAAGGATGTTTGATGGCTATGACAAATAATTGACAGCCGCCTACTTGGTAAAAATACATTTAATAAATAATAATGGAAGTTGTATGTGTCCTGCAGTGTCTTACAAAATGTCATATCTCTCGGAAACTACCGACTTTATCGAATTCAAGGAAGAAAACCTTTTTTTAAGAAAATAGTTAGGGAATAAACTGAGTTTTTGAGTTTGTTGCTGTATCTCTGTAAAAGTGTTGACCCTTTAACCAGTGAGCTAAATATAATCCTGACTTTCTGCAACATCGGGATACCTAATGGTACTGCGAAAATAGATGATTGGCAGTCCGCCAAATCTTCATTACATTCTAAAATATAATTGTAGAGTTATAAATAAAATTGTGTTTTCAATTTCCAACTTTACACTCTGCAAAGGCCGGAGAAAAAAAGTTATATGAAGTACATTATTTCAATACCACTTTGGCCTTTCATTCCTGAGGCATATATATATATATATATATATATATATATATATATATATATATATATATACATTGCAAAATTACGGATACTACTGCGTCCTTCGTTCTATTGCCTACTAGGTGTTTCTTATTTAACAAGAACTTATAACATGTCCTTAACTAGGATCTAGATAAGGGCTAGAATTTTGTCGATTTTTATTTTAATATCACTGCTTATTCCGGCAAAATCTAGAAAAAATGAGGACGTAGTAGTTATAGCAGAACCTACGATTTCTGTATATTTTTAGTTTTGCATAATGCCGCTAGTGGCGCCAAAAATATACATAAAATACACTATTGATTTAAATCCTACCCACCACTGCGTCCGACGAACTGGCATCGTGGAATTATTTTAAATATAAGTAGATGTTAGCAGTTTCATTCTTAATGCATTTCATTAAAATACAAGAATATTATTTGTGGAACGTAAGTTAAATGGCAAATAACTGAAGTAGTTTTTTATGCACATTAATATTAAGCGCATTTTAACATTTCAATTGTACAACCTCATGTTTATTTTTTACTTATTTTTAATTTTTATTCTTTTGAAGCATACATTTAAAAACACAACTAGCTAGTATAAAAAGCTGTGTTTATTGCATACAAGTGCCCACTAAAATGTACTATGTGACCGCTTATGTATAATACTCGTGAATGATTTTAGTGACGTGATCATCTATCCACATGTCTCTCTATTTAAACTGCTAGAATGATCGCCTACGAGAAGCCAAGCTAACCATTCGTGATGCTGCAGATCGTGTGGGACGTGGTGCTGCTATTAGTTATTTATGTTAGCAACGATGCTAATATTAATATCATACAAAGTTTAATCTATGACAGTGCCATTATTACATATTTGTAATTGTCATCGGATGTCATTATGACCTTCATAATACGCAGTGCCATTATGTATATCGAGCAAATTGTAAAATAAACAACAAACAAAGAGAAAGTTATTATACGTTTTTGTTTCGAACGAATAAGTTCAAAGGTAAATATGTAATTAAAAATTATTATTAATTTTATTAATTACATAAATAAAAAAAGTCTACCTCGAGTAGGATTTGAACCTACGACCTGTACTTTGCTAGAGTACCGTGCTAAACAACTGCGCCATCAAGGTTCAAGCCCCAATCGATGCAAATTTTGTCTTTATGGATGTAGAACTGATGTAAACTCTCAATGTAATGAGATTACAATCAAATTACTTATATTAATGGAATGTGAGCTTGCAATATCGCAAGGATTCACACATATCAAAGCAACTTGACTATTATTAAATTATTATAAGTTTTTGTTATAAACGAATAAGTTCAAAGGTAAATAAGTAATTATAAATTTAATTACATATTTACCTTTGTACTTATTCGTCGATGTAGAACTGATGTAAATTCTAAATGTAATGAGATTACAATAAAATTACTCATATTAATGGAATGTGAGCCCCCAATATCGCAAGGATTCACACATACCAAAGCAACTTGACTAATATTAAATCATTATAAGTTCTTGTTTCGAACGAATAAGTTCAAAGGTAAATATGTAATTAAAAATTATTATTAATTTGATTAAATACATAAATAAAAAGTTTACCTCGAGTAGGATTTGAACGTACGAGCTGTACTTTGCTAGAATACCGCGCTAAACAACTGCGCCATCAAGGTTCAAGCCCCAATCGAACTTAGATTTTATGCATTTTGTATCAACTGGGGCTTGAACCTTGATGGCGCAGTTGTTTAGCGCGGTACTCTAGCAAAGTACAGGTCGTAGGTTCAAATCCTACTCGAGGTAGACTTTTTATTTAGGTATTTAATAAAATTAAAGAGAAAGTTGCTCACCAATCTTACTTGTTACTACCTCGACAAGTCTGTAACTTGTTGTAGTAATGCTTCTTTCTCATTATACTCTTCTTCTGTGCCTGATCTATTTTATGTTTTAATTCATGTTAAACATTTTCAACATTAAATTGTGAAAAACTTATTTCCTTATATTATCACGATCTTCTTTTGTACATAACATTAAAATAGATTGTAAGTTTCTTTAACAGTTCTTAATGTGAACTTTTTGGATGTTCCTTTTATTACCGCTGCTAGTACGTCTTTCTACCGAATCAAATCTTCATACGGATTGATAGCCACCACCTCACGCAACAAGCACAAGCCATCCAATATTGCAAAACGCAATCTTTCTTTTGTTGAAAACAGACGAGAGTTGAAGGAACTTATACTATGTCTATAACTACAACAAAAAAGGAATAACTAGACAATAAAACTAGGATTAACTAATACAAGATAATGAATAAGAAATTAAGTAAAAACTATCTCTACAATACAAAAAGGATAACTATAATAATAAAACTACGAATAATACGATATGAAACACATAAAACTACGAAGAAAAGCACATGAAAATAACGGCAAAATAAAACAACTGTATTAAACGAAATTTCTCGTAACAATAGTATAAATACTATCAATACTACAATTGTAAATTCTCTAAGTAACGGTAATGAAAACTACGGTATTTTCATGGGTTTATCGTATTACGATAAACGCTAAAGTACTACGATAAGTACTAATCATGCGCAGAAGTGAGTCACGTGATTTTAAGGTTTATCGTATTTGCTTCTACGATATCCAAAAACTTCCTATTATTAAAGTTACTTCGAATTACGTATTTAAGAATAGAGTATCGTAGGACACCAGTGTAGGCTGGTGATTTGGGAAACAATGTTACTGGACCCATATTTTTGAAAAGAAATGTGAACTGTTCTAAGTCGATTTAGTTGATTATACATTTAATCATATCTTTTATTAATGATGCTGCTACACAAAACCCACATCATTATATTATAAACAATAGACGTCTCAGTGATATTCATGCCATTTGGCCTAGGTCACCTAGATATCATGGATGACACAGATGGCAAACAATACGGATGACGACGTAGAAAAGGAAATTACGTAGCTTACTTAGGCAAAGCATATCATGTAGGTGATACAGATGAGGAAAATAGCGTAGACGACGTACAAGATTTTAATCACGTGGATGGCATGGATAACGCGGATGAGTATCGTGTTTATGACGTAAATTAACTAGACCACGTAGATAACGTGAACGAGTTAATATGTGGCTTGATTAATATTGATCAATATTGAAAAGGTAAGACAGCTATTATCCATCCTATTGATTCCTAAATTTGAAAAGCTCATTTGTAATATTATAGGAGGACGCAGCAATACAAATGTTTTAATATACCTACAGTTAGTACATGTGGCAACCGCGTACGAATACTATCAACACGCTATTTTGTCTGTTAAGAATTATTTTATGATTTTATTACAAAATAAAAGAATCTTATGTCATTGTAGCAAAAGTAGGTAGTGATCTTTGCATTGGTATTATAGTAACCGTTTATTTGATGAAAAACATGTACAATACAATCGTTTATTAAAAAGTTTGTTATTGAATAATTTTGTGCAAATTGTGATTAAAGATAATGGAAAATAATGTGCAGATTGTACGTTTACAATTAATATTAATAAATAATTAAGTTAATCTTATGTTGATACGCACTTTTTAACAATATCAACAGTTACTTCCCTAGGGGGATAATAATATATCCCTATTGTCATGTCAACTTGTAAAGATTGTGTAAATTTAAGCCACTTCCCTATAACGACATATTGTTAGCGCTACTTATTGGATTAATAGTGAAAAATTATATTAAGCGGACACAATTGTGGCAACAGATTGAATGGAGTTGGTAGTATTGGGGAATTGAAAATGTATACATTACGTTATTTAAGTTACGTTAGTTCTGATTACTACAATCGGCAGTAAATTAACCTTTGAAGCAATATACTCAATCGGATTTAGTCTAGACTACGTATTTCTAGGAGATGCAGTAAGATTGGTTTCTTGAAGGATGCAATTGTGATAGCGGGATGTATATATATATATATATATATATATATATATATATATATATATATATATATATATATATACAGGGTCCGCCAATAGTGCGTGGACGAAGCTTTATGAGTTTATACAATATCGTTTTCAAAATTATTTATTGCAGGATGGTGTGGGATCTTTCGGGTTACAATTAGAAAATATTTTCGCAAAAATTACTACTCGTATACAGGGTATTAAAGTTATATTTTTTTAAATGGAACATACCGTATATTATTATAAATTTGGATTCCCTGGTTAATTTTAAGGGCACTTTATTCACTATATGAGGTATCTTAAACGCGCAATTTAGGCGCTGCATTCAATTTTTTGAAAATTTAGAAGTTGACAGGAAAAATTGTAACAACCGTATTGAGAAATGTGTAACACTAAAGTTTTAAAGGTTGATTAGTCATAGACTGTGCTACATAAAATCGTAAAAATAGTACTATTATCTTATTTAATTTTGAGATATCGTAATGCAAAGTATAAGATTTTCAATCATAGATAACTTGATTTTTTAAATGGAAAGGTATACATTGTTTTACATTGTTAGATAGGAAATTTAATTATATTTTTTTTGATATAACATTGTTGGTATTTACGTTTTGCCGTTTTTTGATAATCCAGCTTTTTTACTGAATTTGTCGATTTTCGTAGGTTTACATATGTATGTGTAATTGTTTAAATTACATCAAGCTATGAAAACAAAAGAATATTAGAAACAAAATTCAGCAATAGTATCTTTTTTGTCATTTCGCGTGTATGGTCAAACGTAACTGAGTTAATTACTTTATTGCAGTGTGAATGTTTGACGCTTAACTTTACGAACATCATATACGTAATACGCTTATTTAAGAATTATAATGAGTACCTAATTTTTTGCAAAATGAATTAGTTGACATGATATTTGTGCTTAAAGAATCAAACAAAAATTGTTTATTGGCCCGTCGAATCTACGGGCAGCGTTATCCTGATCGAAGACAACCAAGAGAAGAATCGTTTCGCAATCTTTTAGAAAGATTTGAACGTACTGGAAGTGTTGGATATCCTAAAAACTAAAGAGCTAAATTTGTTACAAATGAAGAAAATGAATTTCGTGTACTTGTAGCTACAGTTGAAAACCCCCACGTTAGTATTCCGAAATTAAGTGACAATTTAGAAATCAGTCAAACTTCCGTGAGACGAATGTTAAAGAAAAATAAATTTCACCCCTATCATGTACAATTACATCAAGAGCTGAAAGAACAAGATTTTCAAAATCGAATTAATTTTTGCCAGTGGGTTCAACAACAGTTAAATGCGAACGAAAATTTTATATCGGGGATATTATTTACCGACGAATGTATATTTCATCGAAATGGATTTGTGAACAGACATAATTTTCATTTTTATTCAAATGAACATCCACACCATTTCGGTTAGTCTCTCAAAATAAATGGTCAGTGAATGTTTGGGCAGGTATATTCGGCGGAACTATTGTTGGTCCTTTTTTTTTCAATGGCACACTCACTGGCGTAGAATATCATAATTTTCTAGAAAACAAATGATATCATTTATTGGAGAATGTACCTTTGGCTCAAAGAAGAGGTATGTATTTCCAACAAGACGGGGCACCTCCTCATCATGCCAGAATTGCAACCCAGTGGTTAAATTCGACGTTTCACGAAAATTGGATAGGAAGACAAGGACCGATACCTTGGCCAGCTAGATCTCCCGATATAACTCCATTGGATTTTTTTCTTTGGGGCTTTGTGAAGAATAAAGTATATGAGGAAGAACCAACAACTGCTGAGAATATGAAATTGTGAATTAGAAATGTTTTTGCTACAATTACTCCTAATATGTTAGATCGGGTTGAAGCTTTTTTATTAAAAGAATTCAGTATTGTCTAAATCAGCGTGGTCGACAATTTGAACATTTAATTTAATATTATTTTCTTCCAAAATCGATAAATTCAGTAAAAAGCTGGATTATCAAAAACGGCAAAAATAAATACCAACAATGTTATATCAAAAAATTGTAATTAAATTTCCTATCTATCAATGAAATACAATGTATACCTTTCCATTTAAATAAATCAAGTTATCTATGATTAAAATCTTAAACTTTGCAAATTCAGTAAAAAGCTGGATTATCAAAAAACGGCAAAACATAAATACCAACAATGTTATATCATAAAAAAATGTAATTAAATGTCCTATCTAACAATGTAAAACAATGTATACCTTTCCATTTAAAAAAATCAAGTTATCTATGATTGAAAATCTTATACTTTGCATTACGATATCTCGAAAATTAAATAAGATAATAGTACTATTTTTACGATTTTATGTAGCACAGTCTATGACTAATCAACCATTAAAATTTTATGTTACATTTCTCATACGGTTGTTGCAATTTTTCTTTTCAACCTCTAAATTTTCAAAAAATGGAATGCAGCGCCTAAATTGCGCGTTTAAGATACCTCATATAGTGAATAAAGTGCCCTTAAAATTAACCAGGGAATCCAAATTTATAATAATATACGGTATGTTCCAATTAAAAAAATATAACTTTGTGTTGTAATACCCTGTATACGAGTAGTAATTTTTGCGAAAATATTTTCTAATTGTAACCCGAAAGATCCCACACAATCCTGCAATAAATAATTTTGAAAACGATATTGTATACACTCATAAAGCTTCATCCACGCACTATTGGCGGACCCTGTATATATATATATATATATATATATATATATATATATATATATATATATATATATATATATATCATACATACATACATACATACATACATACATACATAGTGGTTGGTTAGAGATGCTAGACCGAACAGGCACTATACCTTTCAAACAAGCGAGGTAGGAACATATCAGCAGAGTAACTTCACCTTGCGCACATCCCCAAAGAAATTTTCGATACTTTTCAAGCGATAACCTAAAAACCAAGAGTACGATATCGTGTACTAGGAAATGTTTGCTTTACGCTAGACATACACATGATTAACTGTATAATGTATAAGTGTTGTGATGTTTCGCAGACGATAATATGTCTAGGCAAAAAGAAAATATTCCAACGGAAACTGGTATGGTGAATATGATCATCGGAAAAATTGTTTCCTCAATAAGTGGGCAGGTAGAAATGCCGGATTCTGTTTCCAACTAGATCAGAAGGCAGGTAGGAGGTTTAAAGTTCGGAAGTGATAGTGAAGTGAAGAAGTAAGTAAACACTTTATCCCATCCCCCTTCAATTCAATTCAACAGAGTTTATTAAATATTAGAACAATGTATTGGAATACAATACAAAGTACAATATTGCAATATAATAATAAAGTATTCAAAGTATTGTGCTGTGTTTGGTAGTGCCTGCTCGAGTCTTTGGCTCCTTTAGCGCGTAGAATGCATGGTTGATAGGTTGGCGTGATGTTGAGATATGCTTGTTGACATCATGATGTTGCGTGTTGTAAGTATCCAAAAAAATCCTTGTATTGGTGAGTGTTGCTGCTGGAGTTGTGTGAACTGTCCTAAGATCAGTTATGGGAATAATAATTATTGGTATTAACAGAACACAAAAGTAAGTAAAACGGTAATAATCAGCCTGGGGGTATGTCTACCGCTCTCGGTACTTTCGCTTTCTCAAGATCACCTATCAGCGCTTTGGCGCAGCTGACGCCGCTCCGTGTTAAAAAGGGTGCCGCTGCTGCAATGGCCTCTTCTACCGCTGTGGGACTTCTATCTTCTTCCTTAGCGTAGGTCGAGGGAACTTCATGCCACAGCAGTTAACGCACTTTTCCTGGTCGGTGCAGGGTGTCGTGTGTTCACTGCTATGGTGATCTCCCTCGTACTTGACGTTGCGGAAATCCTGATATCAGTGATACTGCCCGATGTCATTATTCCGCCTTAATTCCTTCTCGACGGTGACGCGGATGACGTGCCCCAGATCTCCAATCCTCTTTGCTTCCTATGCGGGCGGTAGCTTTATCATACTAGAGGAATCGGGAGTTCTTGCTGCTTCATCTCAAAATAATAGTAAACGTTATAGCTAAGCAGCTTGTCTCGCTCTTTGGTTGCGGTAGGCCGTACTCGGATTTCTTCGCTGACGGTCTTGGCTCAGGTGAAGGCAATCACACGTCTGGAGCAGTTGACCCAGTTGTCGTTCTAAGGATTACCGGGGACACCTTGTCTATGGTGACAGTCTCCATGGTTCCGGGACGGCTTGCAGGGGAATAGGTGGTCGTCGTCGGTGTTGACATGTGGTCGCTTGGCGTCTTCTTTGACTTCTTTTTCTGTGTCCAGAAGTTGTCTGCATCGAGGCTGGTGGAATCAGCGCCGTGTTTTCTTCCTTCTTTCTTCTGGTGACTGAAAAAAATAATTATTGTTAATGAATCTGAATTTTTAAACAAAAGTTACAGGGATCTTTACAATATCATTGATAAAACATTGGTAAATAACCGTGTTCGTGAAAAAAGGTACGCTGTATCCTTTGTCTTTACCTGTAACCCCCTCCCGTGTGAATTAATTATAATTTTAGGTTTATATTGAACGTCAACTGCCTTGAACCTTAAAACATTCTCCAATGGAAAGCCGCGTCGGAAACCAAGTCGAAGGGTTATCGCAACACGGTACATAATTCAATCGATTGATTTTGCAAAAATATGTTTCTTTCTTAATTAGGCTGTGAATTTATAGGAGCACTTTCGTATCAAATTAGTTTCTAGGAATAATTTTTGTATGAATTGACTACCACACATTAGTTATTTATTGGCATATTGACATTTTTAAGACCTAATTATTTATTTCATTCGTGTCGTGTTTTAATAAAATAATTCGAAATATCGTTTCTGACGGTGGATTTATTTTCCTTCATCAAAACGTGATTCTTTGTAAAATAAATACAAATAATTAAAGAATGTACATTAAGATTACTGAATGCAGTCTATTAAGATACAAAGTATACATAATGTATACGAGTTAAATAAGGAAAGCTAAACCAAATAAGTACAGCCAAACCTAATTAAGCAATAAACTACTTATAACTGAATTAAAAAGGAAGCAAAATAGATAAAATAAAGCTTGAACGTGTAATTAAATTTGTACCGTTTTAGAAAAATATGCGAATAAAAGTTGTAGAACTACAAAAAATTACAGTTTCTTATATAAAACTAAGAGATAATTACTTAATAATGTTTTCCAAGCGTAAAATTTTGTTCAATAAAGTAATACATAAACATTATCTACACAAAAAGTCTGCAATAAACGTTTACATCTAGGCTTTAAGTGGTACAGTCCCTTAAGAGAGTTCATAAAATAAAAGTTTATCTCTTTACTCTTGTTGACTGAGGCAAGAAATCGTCTAGCTCATATAACAAATGTTTAATAGGGATGTGTCTTCATGTCGTTTAATTTTTTTAAGTTACAGTATTTTTTTGCTTAATTTTTGCATTCGTAGTGTTAATAAAATTCTTCTTGGCATAAAATTAAAAGGATATAATGAGTTTTACTTTCAATAGATTTAATGCAGATGCATTTGTAGTACCTACCTTAACTTGTGGAGTAAAGTTAGATGTATGTTTCGGAAAAAGTGGCGAGAGATATAACTTTGCATTTTTATATTTGTGAATATATTAGAAATAACGTATGAAATGATCCCAAAAACGGTGTTTAATCTTTTAATCAACACTACCAGCTACATTTAATTCACCACCACCACCGCCAGAAGAAGTTACAACAGCAAGTCTACCTCTGTGAACTATAAGGATTTACACCCATTATAGGAAAGAAGAAACATAACGACAGTAGGTAAGAAAATCAAGCTTTATAAATAAGAAACAACACAAGACTCAAAGCGAATAGTGGAGAAGATAAACAAATTGGCCAACAACCAAAATGAAATTGGCAAGGCTATGAAGAAAGATGCGGCGGCGCGGAAGAACAAGATGTACATTAATGAACGTCGCAGTACATTGCAACATGGTGGGAAGATGCGAACAGCACACATAAAGAAATATCCAAACTGCAGATAGATGATCATGACTACCACACATCAGAATACTTTGAAAAATTGGGTAAACTATACAATCACATTAAGAACTATCTGACAGAACTGGAAAATAAGCTAATAACCACCTCGCAAAAAGACGATGGGGTCGACAAAGAACAAGAACATCGATTGAAACGACAAGAGATCAAGATACAACAACTAGGTGCTCTATTACAACAAGTAGAACAAAGATTGAAGAAAGAAGAAAACACGGTCTAACTTAAGTTATGGCAAGACAAGATTCAGCGCCAATGGACTGCAATTGAAGAACTGCACGAACACATCAAGGTGCATGAAACAAAACATCAAACGAGTTCGAGAAAACCGAACAATGGTGTGACCAAATAAGCATCGAAACAAAATACAAATGTTTGGAGACAAGACATGCAGCATCAAGATGCCAGAAATAAAGCTACCTATGTTCAGCGGTGGCTATGAAAATTGGATGACATTCCAAGACCTGTTTGACAAAATAATACACTCCAACAAAACGCTGACAACAATAGAAAAAATGCAATACCTTAAAAGCAACGTCACAGGAGAAGCATCAAAACTAATCCAGCACCTTCAAATAGCAGAATGCAATTACAAAACAGCATGGGAAATTCTCGAGAGCAGATACAACAACAAACGGTTAATGATAAAAACTTTAATGGACAAAATTTTAGACTTTCCCACTATTCAAGAACAAGATGCAGGTGCAATAAGGCGTCTGCATGACACCACTCATGAGTTTCTGGAAGCAATAATGAACCTAGGAGTAGAAACAGCCTCCTGGGGTTCTCTTATTGTCCACATAGTAGCAAGAAAATGGGACGCAGAGACAAACAAACTATTCAAACAATCGCTGAAAGCACCAAATGAAATACCACTAATGGAGGAAGTAATGGAATTCCTCAAACTAAGATTCCAGTCAATGGAAGCGATGTCCCAGGCAAGAAGATCATACCATACTACCACACGAGCACAGCCCCAATGGAATCCCCAGTGATAGAATAAACGGCAAGCATGCGTCTACTGCAACCAATATCACAAGTTGGGTGACTGCATCAAATTCAAAGGGTTGTCAATACAAGCCAGGATCACATTTGTGAGAGAAAAACGTCTATGTTTCAATTGCATGGACCACAGTTCCAACATCAGATGCCACGCAATACGACGGTGCACAACGTGTCAGTACCCGTACCACACATTACTACACCAGGAATACAAAAAACCTGCAACACACCAGCAAACAAAATCGGCAGCGCACGCATCAACCAAAGAAGTTAAGGAAGCATGCAGCCCCGAAAATAGAAAAAAAGAATCTACAGCAATTATCAGGATAAAGGACGTCTTCGGTGAATTTCACATGTTACGAGTATTAATCGACCCAGAGTCACAGGCATCATTTATTACGGAAGATTCTGCACAACTACCAAGACTACCAAGGGAAAAAGTACACGCCGAGATCAGCGGTTTAGGAGGTTGTACACCAACCAAGGTAACCTCAAAAATAAACATCCAACTAAAACCTTTACATCCAAGTACCTTTTCACTAACCACAGGAGTTATAGTGCTAAAAAATATCACGGAGAATCTCCCCATGAAACAATTCAAGTTCGACAACAACCAGTGGACAAACCAAATATTGGCAGATCCCACACTCAATAATTGGGAACTCGAAGACATTCCGAGGGCAGTGAAAATGTCCCAACAAGATGAAGAGTGTGAAGAACACTACCAACAAACCACGGTGAGGAACCCGGCTGGAACTTGTACAGTAAAAATACCATTCAAAAGAGATCCAGACACGCTGGAAAACCCAAGACCATTGGCAGTCGCAAGATTACTACAGCTAGAGAAGAAATTTTTAAAAGACAACAATTTGAAGACAGGTTACAAAAAATTCATGGACGAATACCTCCAACTAGGGCACATGAAACTAGCCACCAACCCAAATGAAGATAGAGTGTACATACCACATCAGGCAGTTGTGAAGGAAACCAATACAACGACCAAGCTGCGAGTAGTATTCGATGCATCATCTAAGGACTGCAACGGGAAGAGTCTAAACGAGATGATGCACGTAGGGCCAAGATTACAACAAGATCTATGGGACCTCTTAGTAAGATGGAGAGAACATCGCTACGTGCTCATGGCTGACGTAGAGGTGTACCGTCAGATCAAACTTGACAAAGAAGATTACAAATACCACACTATCCTGTGGAGAATCACGCCAAGGGAACCAATCAAACAGTATCAACTTACACCGTTTAATATGGAACAGCGTCCGCAAATTACCTAGCGGTAAGGACATTACAGTAACTAGCCCAAGATAAAAAGAAAACAATCACCCGCAAGCATCAGCAGTAACACTGAAAGATTATTGTGTGGACGACCTGTTAACTGGAACCACAACAATAGAAGACGCAAAAACTTTACTGGAAGAATTAATCACATCATTAGCGAAAGGAGGGTTTACGTTAAGAAAATGGGCAGGAAATCACAAAGAACTATGGAAAGAAGGAAAAGGAAACATCGGAGCCACTGGGTATCAACCAAAACGAATCAAGAAATCCCTAGCAGTGAGATGGCTACCAGATCAAGACAGCTTTCAATTCAAGGTAGCATTCAACAACTAAACATTAATAAAAAGAAGCATACTGTCAGAAACAGCAAAAATCTTCGACCCACTAAGGTGGGTCAGTCCAATAACAATAACATCCAAACTAATAATACAAGAATTATGAATAAGCGCAATCAAATGGGATCAAAAAGTACCTGAAAACATAGCAGCAAAATGGGTGAAGTTCTGGGATGAATTAAAAGCTATAGAAGAGCTAAAGATACCAAGATGGATCCACCACACTCAAGACGAGTTACAGTTACACTAGTTCTGCTATGCATCAGAAAAAACATACGGTGCAGCAATATATGCGAGAACCAGTCAAGGGGAAGTAACGTTACTCACAGCAAAATCAAGAGTAGCACCTGTCAAGACAAAAGCGACCATACCCAAGTTAGAATTATGCGCAGCAGTACTATTAGCAAAACTATTGAGGAGAACAGCAGAAGCAGTGGAAAGCCAAACATAACTGTTTGCATGAAGCGACTCCATGATAACAATAGCATGGATCAAAGGGGAGCTATCCAGATGGAAAACGTTCGTAGCCAATAGGGTTATGGAAATCAATAAACTCGTACCACATCAACAATGGAATTATGTCAGCACAGAAGAAAACCCAGCAGACCTCCTGTCAAGGGGATACCCAGGATCCAAAATAAAGACCAAATCCATATGATGGAATGGACCGGAGTGGCTGAAAACAAATGCATGGAAAGAATACCAAACACCAAACACAACCACAAAACTAGAGCTGAAGAGATGTCTGACAACCATAATAATAGAAGACAACAGCATCATAAACCGATTCTCGTCATTGCAACGATTGCAACGAGTGATCGCCTACTGCAACCGATTCAGCAAGGCATGCAGAAGACAGCAAAGTAAACACAAATACCTAGAATTAGAAGAATTAAGCAAAGAAATGCATCAAGTTATCGTAATAACACAGCACCAGCACTTCGGCAAGGAGTTAGAAGCACTACAAAAACAGCGACAAGTGTTGAAAAACAACCAACTGGCAACACTCAACCCATTTTTAAATGTAGAAGGCATCCTACGTATGGGAGGAATTCACAATTGTCATTCGACGAAAAGCATCCTATAATACTACCACCAGGCCAACAACTTGCAAATCTAGTGATAATAAAGGCTCACCAAAAAACACTGCATGGGGGGACCCAGATCAAACTTGCACATCTACGCAGAAAATACTGGATAATAAACGGCAAAAGGGCAGTAAAATCAATCATCCATTCATGCACGACATGCATCAGATACAAGAAACAGACTACACAGCAGCGTATGGGGGAATTGCCCGCGGCTAGGGTAACTCCAAATTCACCATTCACACACACAGGGATAGATTACTCCGGTCCAATTCAAATAAGATCATGGAAAGGAAAAGGACACAAAGCATATAAAGGATACATCGCAATATTCATCTGCCTAACAACCACGGCAATACATCTGGAAGTAGTAAGTGACATGACCACAGAAACATTCTAGCAGCTATGAGAAGATTTACATCCAGGAGAGGTCCTTGCACACACATATATAGTGACAATGGTACAAATTTTGTAGGAGCAAAAAACATGCTTCAAAATGAAGTTCACGCAATAATGGAAGAAGTGAGAACCCAAGAATCAACAGTTGGGATAAAATGGCACTTCATACCACCGTCCACACCACATGTTGGCGGCCTATGGGAAGCCGGAGTGAAGTCAGTCAAACACCACATGAAGCGAGTTATTGGAGAAGCAACATTAACATACGAAGAACTAACTACACTAATGCAGCAAATAGAAGCATGTCCAAGTAAAGACCATTAATACCAATCACAACGGAACCAGGAGGTATAATATTTACTCCTGGCCATTTTTTAACTGGAGAAGCACTGGTAGGTTCATTACAACACACAACAAACACCATTGAAGAAAATCTAAGTACAAGATGGAAACTAGTGCAGAAAATGAAGGCGGACTTTTGGTAAATTTGGTCATCGGAATATTTAAGCAGTCTGCAAGAAAGGTACAAATGGAAGCAAAGTGAGGAAAACGTGATAGTAGACGACGTAGTGTTAGTAAAAGACGAAAATTTACACCTCGCTAAGTGGCCATTAGAGAAAGTAACAGAAGTCCATTCAGCAGCAGATGGCAAGGTTCGCATCGTAACAACCCGCAAACCAGATGGTAAAACCAGCAAAAGGCATATTCGGAACTTGATCCCCATACACTCTCCGGCCAAAAAACAACACGAGAACGAAGACCTCCGGGCAAGGAAGAAACGAAAACCATCTCGCGAACTACAAGTAGCACTTGGACACAACGTTAACAGTTGCAAGAGAGAATTTTACGATGGTACATCCAGATCCAGGCCTATACGTAGAGCATATAGGTAATGCACGAATCGGAAGAGGTACATTCCGGATCGATCTACAATTCAACACAGTTAATATAAAGCAATAAACGCTGCACAAGGGTTTGACAAGCTGTGCCGGCAAGCCACAAGAATATCAGAAGAAATACACAGCAAGGAGGTAGCTGATCACTCAAGTGAATTAAGTAAACAACTAAAATGGTTACAAGAAGGAATACGAGCAATTATCCACTCAAGAAAGAAAAGGGGTATGCTAGGGGACATTCTGACATCAATATTTGGAGTAAATGACGAAGTATACAAGGACGTCAACGCATTAACCAATAACCAACAAGAATTAATAAAAACAGCAGACCGTCAAACCAAATTCATGCTATCAGCACTATCAACATTTAACAACACAGAAATAAGACTCAACAGACAACTTGAAAGCTTTATGAAGAAACTAAACCTGGGGCTGGACTTAATATCCACAATGGAAAAATGATACAAGACCATAGATGAAAACCTGCTAAACTTACACATTCTACACTCATATCAAATAGCAGCAAAACTCATCAACGAAATATATAACCATTACAACAAAATCCTGGACGTAAATCGTGGTCAAGGCAGCGTTTACGACCTTATCACTGAAGTCCATATAAAAGAGCTTGTAACATCAGCATCTAAAGAGCTACCATCCAACATACAAATACTAACACGTTAAATAATAAAGATGTCTGTAAAACAAGATGAACAACAAATCCATGTATCGGAATACATCATCATTACAGAAATCATCCAGTATGTCATATTGAAAATAACTCCGATACTACTGAAGATCAAAAACGGGACATATGGGATAATATAAGTAGGAGCTGGAGTCATTGCCGTAGAATACAACTCTCAACTCTACTTCCAGCTATCAGACGAAGAACTAAGAAACAGTGTGTTCATCTACATCTACAGTAGTAAACAGCATAGAGTAGAGACCAAATTGAGACCAAATTGTATAATATAACAACTATACCAACGAGTGGACAAGAATTCATGCAGGAAATCAATACACAAAATAGATGGAATAATCTGGAAACAACTATACATGCCCAACACATGGATGTTCATAACAAAAGATGTGGTCAAAGGAGCAGTAATATGCAATGTAGTAAGACAAGACATTACGCTAAACCAAACTGGCATCATCCAAATATCATCAGAGTGCTTAGTTCAAACAAAGCAAAGTATTCCGATGTCCGACACGCCAGGACAGTGTATCAGTAGTTACAAGTTATCACAAACCAGTGCAAATAAACATGGCAGACATAATCTAACACAAAATCCAAGTTAACACCACTCAGAAGGAAACCATACTAAAGGCAACAGATCATCTAAGTGATTTGAAACAAGAAGAAGAAGCAATCCAACAAGATGTAATCAACATCCACTGAGAGAAGATATCATCACATTCCAGAATAAACAGTCTCGCAAGTACAGCAATACTACTAGGAATAGCCCTAGCAATCTGGGGGCATACAAGGCATGGACAAAAATACATCGAAAGAAAAACCCGGAGAAACAGAAGAAGAAAGATTCCTGATGGAACAACTTTACGCCATCCCAACCACTTCGTCGCGGCAGAATATTCAATCTGCAATTGAACATGAACTTCGGGCCTGGCAGGATGTTTAATCTTGCATAGATTAAACAGGATATTTTAACAATTTTTTAGTAATAAATTGAGAAATATAATTAGAATTAAGACATAACAAGTAAGAAATATGTAAAACGATTAGTAAGTAGAATGAATATAAAGCAGGTTAATTATTGCAGCAAACATGCTGATACAAAAGTGTGCAAGGTTGAAATTACACACACACATTACGTACATTATAACTAGTAAGCACAAAAAAGCGCTTAAGTGAATAAACATGACCTATTAACTGGGTCAAACAATAAACTACGTAATGTTAAGGTCGGTATATAAGGTGTACATAATACCAAATAAATCAGTCTTTGAATGAATCCCATTTTTATTCAATTACTCAAACAGGGTTGTGAGGTCTAGTTTACAATTGATACGAGTGACGGCGTATCCCTCACATTAAACCCCAAATACTCAATCTCTCTAATCACAGAATTAGACAAACGGAGTGTACGCTAAATTATTTATTAAACAAATTAGTTGTAAAATGCCATTTTTTATGAAATATCTCAAATAATTAATTTTTTTTGAAAAAATAACTATGCCATTGGAAAGAACAAACAATTTTACATGAAAGCAGTCAACAAGTTATTCTCTAAAATAAAAACTAAGCTCTAGAATGTTTTTTCTAATGCCCGAAAATCTGTCACACCGGCACTCGAGTGCAGCGCTCGCGGAACGCGAGACCGAGGGTGCGCTATACTGTATTTGTCATAACTTTTGATTTAGTTGATCGATTTTAGCTCACAATAAATTTAACCCTCCTATTGTGTTAACATTTTGGTTTCACTTATTGTGTTCGGATTATTATTACCAGGGAGCCTATAGTTCTCGTTTTATTGTCGTTAAATTGATATAACAGTAAAAAATCATAAGAAATAACATTTAGTATTTATTATTTATTATATTTTATTACATTATTTTATTTTTATTACATATTATTATAAATGTTATGTAAAGAACATCTGAAAAACGTGGTAGTTAGGTATATACATTTATTTGTTACAGTCTTTACATAGGTATCTTGAGCACTTACAACATACCATATTAGCTTTATTATCATATGAAGAGGGACAAAAATTACATCTTTTACGCTTGGTTGTGGTTGATTGTTTCCTTACTACGGCATTACTGGTTGAAGAACGTGAC